>JBCEWC010017437.1:0-12498 GCA_038996855.1 Solanum aculeatissimum
ATCACATCTGCTATGACTTTCCTATGACAACCTCCTTGGTAATGCGTGAAGCATACTCTCATGAATGCGTGATGTATACTCTCATGAATACGTTGTTTTGATTTTCGCACACCCATCACATGTTATCAACTTGAATAGGAACCTCGACCCGAATAGTTACCCCAAAACTGACCAAACTCGTTCCTTACCCGAATAGTAAGATGACTAAAAAGTCAATTCGTTTAGCAAACCGGTAACTTAATAAACCTGTTTGAAACACAAACAGTAACCCAACCCGAATAGTAATTCGAATAAAACTTGTCCGAACCCAAGATGAACACTAAACTGAACAAAGCACTCGAATAGTTACCTGGTAACTGATCAAACCCATTCTCAACCTGAATTGTAACCCGACCCAAACAATAAAACGAAACCAGAAACTCGTTCAAAACCCGAAAAATAACTAAACCCAAATAATAAACCTAAAACTCAAAATCTATTCCAAACCTGATCCTAAACCCGACCAGAACATTAAACCTGAAACTCGTTCGATACACGAATAGTAATCCACCCCGAATAGTAAACACTAAACTCATTCTTAATATTAAGTAGAATCACACTTTTGAATGCAGTTAAAAAGTCAAATAAATGGAGACACCAGGATTTTGGAAATTCATTATCAACCTGGACAAGTTCCACTGATTTAGCCTAGAGAAAAGTTGTGTGCAACCACGGGTTTTTCCTGATGGCTCCTAACCACTGAGATCCATACACTAAAAGCTTTTCTCTTGCTCTACGATTAGCAAATTCCATCACATCTGCTATGACTTTGATATGACAACCTCCTTGGTAATGCGTGAAGCATACTCTCATGAATGTGTTATTTTGATTTTCGCACACCCGTTGCATGTTATCAACTTGAATAGGAACTCTGACCCGAACAGTTACGCCAAAATTGACCAAACCCGTTCCTTATCCAAATAGTAAGCCAACCCTAAACCCGACCCATTTAGCAAACCAATAACTTAATAAACCCATTTGAAATCCGAACAGTAACCCAACCTGAATAGTAACTCGAATAAAACCTGTCCAAACCCAAGATGAACATTAAACCAAACAAAGCACCAAAACAGTAAAATGAAACCAGAAACCAGTTCAAAATTCGATTAGTAACTAAACCTGAATAGTAAACCTGAAACCCAAAATCCGTTTCAAACCTGATCCTAAACCCAACCAGAACAGTAAACTCGAAACCTGTTCGACACACGAATAGTAATCCGTCCCGAACAGTAAATACTAAACTCGTTTTTAACCCAAATACTAACTCGAACCGAACAATAAACCCAAAACCCATGCGCGCGAGGCACGACCGACGTCTCAGGGGCGCTGGGAATGTCGGCCATGGCCATGCACGCGACGAAACAAACAGGTTTTGGAGGTGAAAATGCACTGGGACTGGGATTCAGGTTGCCAATTTCGACATTGCAGAATCGATTTCGGGAAATTCCAACGGAAAAAGAATTATATACTATAAATCATTAAATTTGTTGTGCATATGGATACAAGGTTGCTAGGCCTAGTGGTTAAGACCTAAATTTATGATGTTTAAATAACAGAGGTAGTGTAAAGTCATGTTATGTAATGCGTGAAGTATGCTCTCATTAATACGCTCTTTTGATATTCGTGCGTCGTTGCATGTTACCAAGCCTTTCCCAACCCGAATAGTAACACAACCCCTGAACAACCCGAATAGTAAGTCAACCCGAATACTAACCTAACCTGAATAAAAACACAAACCCGAATAGTAGCCCAAACCCGAATAGCAACCCAAACCTGAATAGTAACCCAACCTGAATATCATGGACTCATAATTTGTCCATCTATGGTTTTATCCACAAGGGTTCACCTTCAGTTATAAGAGCAATCTTCTTTTAAAAAATTAAAAAAAAATTGAGGAAGTTACATAAATGACCATATTTTAGGCGTTACAATATTTCTCTAGCTATAATTATGATAATTACCGTACGTAACTATATTTATTATGAAAATAGCATTGTATTCTATGTATTTTAAATTTGTTTTATTTGTATACTAGTATACATATCTTACTTTGTGTCTCAAAAAAAGGTAGAATCCGTTTTTAAAAATGGAAGTGCCTTAAATCACGACAAGTGAATTGTCAAACTTTTAATTAATATTATTAAACAAACAACCATCTGAAATTACTGTTTACTTCTATATTCATTGTGTACAAGGTAAAATTAGTATTGTATATTATCATACAGTTTCAATTTTAAGGCTAAATTTGCTTATATTTAATTGTTTCATTTTAGTCCAGCAAGTTATTGTATTTTATTTTATTTTTGCAAAAATTGTCAATTTTTTTTTTTATATCTAATGCATTGAAATCTCATGTTATATCCATTTATGTGTGATTTAATTGTTTTCATTTGATTTAGGCATGTTGTTATATTGTTTTTTTTTTTTTGTAAAATATATCAAGTTTCTTTGTATATCTAAATACAAAATGTATATGAATATAATTACCTAGCAGTGGATTTGACAAATATGGAATGTATTCGATTCAAAAGCATATGTTAAAAATTGATGCAAATACAAATGTCTAACTATTTAAGGGTTTTATAAATATTAAAGTGTGTTTGATACTTACCTTTCAATTGAAAAATCATATGAATACAAATATATAACAAGAAATAATACAATTGAATACATTGATATAGAAAATTTAATGATGAACTAATACACTTGAATATGTTGATATAAATGTATCATTTTGAATACATTGATTCAATTTAACAATAGTGAACTGATACACTTGAACATATTAATAGAAAACGTCTAAAAATGAACCAATACACAAAAATTCTCGCGAAACACAAAAAATACTTTCAAATATAATTTTTTTTCCATAAGAAATACATAAATAAATCGAAACACCCACTCATCCATCGTGTTAGCCATAAAAAATGCATACACAAATTGAATGCCATAATATGCACACAATAGTATGCACTTTTCTTGCAAACCTATAAATTGAATATTTTTCATACATAACTATAGTAATACCAGTAAAATACAAGAAACATTGAAGATAATATTCAAATCACAGTCAGTAAGTTAAAAACATTTCACGACAGATTGTTGCAGTATGAAAAGTTAACTTAATTGAAATTAATTTTGGGTAGAAAATGAAAGTAAAATTTGATTTGATTTGCTATGAACAGTAATAATTTTAAACTATAGCTGAATATCCTAAATAATAGTATATCTTTGTTCTATTGTGTAGTTTTTTTTTCTTTTTTTTTTTCACTTTGAAATTTCATATATATACAAAAAAAAAATAGTCCAATGTTTTATTTACAGAAAAAATTGTCTCAAATCATCGAAATTATAGATGACTATACAATATAGTTTGTCAAAAGTTATAGAAAGTATGCACTACTATACAATGTGTATTACTTATACATGAGTTATACACTAAATATACATTGTGATACACAATATACATTGACTATATATGCCTATACAACGAGACTATTCTTTTATAATTACTTTAAGTAAAGTGTTTCTCAGTGTAATTATCCCCTTTTTTTTCATTCCCTTTTAGTTTGGTTATGATAATGCAAGACTTACTTGCAAAGACGTTTAATTCACAAATAGTTGACTATCATGATTCCTAATAGGAAAAATAGAGAAGAACAATCATGAACATTGGTCTTCTCTATTTAATTGCTTTGGTAATAAACACTAAATTATTGTCATAAGCTCAATTTTGGTAGTTTAATTATGTTTTATTCATTTTCCCCTTTTATTATGTTATGTATGGTGTTTTCAAGTTACTGTTCTCTTGTCGATTTAGCTGAACTATTCGACCTCGACTCATTCGCTTTCGTTTATACTAAAAGAGCTAAATTGGACTGAAGACTAATGGAGTTCATTAAAGAAACCAAAGATAGGTTCATGATAAAATTATACCTTTTTAGTAGACTCGACTATGAATATTATTCCTAACCCCAATTAAAAGATAGATTTTTTCTACCGTAAAATCATAATATCAAACAAAAACATGACGAATTCTATCGAGTTGGTCAATGTACTCAATTTTTGGTGAGAATTTCATATGTTCAAAAAAAGAATAAAATCTATATCCAAATTTGTTGTCTCTAAATATATGAGTACATTGTACAACATCAATGGAGTCATTTTTGCAATAATGCTGCTGGCATAAAAGATTCTTTTCTTTCCTATACAAGTAACCTTGTACTAAAAATATTAAATTATTTTATTTCCATCATTATATTTTATTAGCATTTCCATAAATATAGATTAAACTTTAGTCAAAAAAAGGGTCAAGTACCATGCATCATATATATTCCTATCTTATTACAGTGGATAAAAGTACCTCTTACCTGTGGAATTAATGAGTTATTTGATAGGGCGTGTAAAAATAAAATTGAACAAGGTATAAAAATTGATGATATATTTTTTTCGAGAAACTTATAAACAAATCTTGCAAGTGGAATTATGAATATGATATACTAGAAGTTTAATGCTCAAAAGGAAACTAATTATTGAGTTTAATTTGCTTGTAAATTAATTTATTAATTAGTATGGGAATTATTAGTAGGGAATGAAAGAAACTCGTCTATTATAGGGCTCCTTATAACCTAGAGAAAATCGAAAAGATAAGATTTTCAAATCATATTTACCCACTCAAGTATTGAAATAGGTTGATTAATAATTTGGATTGTTACTTTAAATCGCAGAACTGGAGTCTGACTTGCTGAAAAAAATTTGCTCACATTTTCAAAGTTTTTTTTTTAAAAATTATATAATTCTACCACGTTCGATGTTTTATGTGATTCTCTACCTACTCTCACTTTTTTTTACTCCCTTAACGATTTGAACCTATAATTTTTAAATTGGAGGTAAATATTTACTATCATACTAACCTCTTCTTGTTATTTATGCAAAGATTATGTTTTTAAAATATTTTCATTCTGCATTATTTTCCCACAATAAATAATAGTTAACATCGTTCTAGTGATTGTTGCACTGAAAAGGTTTGACATTTTTTTAAAGAGCTTTTGTGTTTCATCTCATTTATTAATAAGGTGTGTTCAGTTGACAAACTTGCAAGTATAAGGGTCCAACTTATAAACCGAGCCAAGTACAAGAGTCTCTCAGGTCGTCTATTATTTTTAACAAATCAAGATAGGATAATTTTTTTCTCCTAACATATTTTCAATTTATTGTCATTGAGTTAATCTCTTTAAAAAATATAGTGAATAAATATGTTTGGAACCTTATCAATTAATAGGGATAAAATGGTAAATTCATCCATAACAATAATTTTTTTCTTAATAAGCATGCCAAGTCAAAATTTAACAATTCAAAAGTGAACTGAGGACGTATTTCTTAATTAATTAAGATAAGATAATTTTTTGGGATGATTATAGTACATGGTTATTTGGCCAAATAATTAATCAAAACATAGTCATTCGTTGTATAGGCATACATAGTATGTATATATTTTGTGTATAGTCAAGCTAAATTAAGTTTTTGAGTGTATCATAATGTATATTCCGTATATAGTTCATGTATAAGTAATTTATATTGTATAATCAATGTATACTTTCTACAACTTTAGACAAGTTATATTGTATAGTCATGCATATTTTTTTACTTTTTTTTTAATAAATAAAATATAACTATATTTTATGTAGTTTTTAATTATTGAAGGTGAAAAAAGGTTAATTAAATTTTGGAGTTCTTTGCTAAGGCCAATGTATTGAAGTGTCGGCCGTAACTTTTGCATTATATTAGGGCTGTCGATTAATTAATTTGTGTCCAACTTGAAATTATTTTAATTGATGAAATAAGTTTGTCTCTCTTTGTATTAAAATTTTGACTAATGTTGAATTGTGCACTATATAATTCATTCAAGAATGACTCTTCCAATAGAATTTTCTTCATATATATCGAGTGAGTTTTGGTCGACTATGTAGTAAGTAGGGAAAGACAAATTGAATATGAAAATTTCGATTTGAATTAAACAAATTACGATTGACATCAAATTCATGTAAGTTTGAATTGGATTGAAATTTTAAAGATGAATCATGGATCGATATTTTGGATTTTAACTTTTTAATCTTTAAGATAGGGTACTAATCTATTGAATCATTTGAATTTTTTTATTTTTTTTTATGATCATGATGTCTGAGCCAATTTTCGTGCACCTCAAATAATTTCACAGAATACTTGTCACTTCCCACCAGCAACAGATACCAAGTAACTTTGTCCACCAAAGTTAAAACATAAGTACAATATATAATATGGATAGCGCTAAATATAAGGTATCAAAAATTAAATTCGAAAATCTGTAAAACTAAACCTGCGATCTATTAATTTTAAATATAAAACCCAAAATCCAGCAGAAAGTGTTATTAATATTATTATAACATTCCTAGTATAATTACTCTTAACATTATTAATAAATTTGATTCCTTTATCTGAACCTCCCACTTGTAATTATTCTTGCGTAAGAATGTTAATTAATTTTATTTTTCAAATCAAAACATAATTACATAACAGTAATTAAGTGTTGGTCCATGACTTTTATATTTCCAACAAAGAAAAAAACTAAACCATGTTCAAACTTATGATGAAAGAATAAGATGTCATGTCCAATATCCAAACTCTAAACTTTATTGCATTTTAAAAATTATTAGTGGAAACATGTTTTTTTTATGATTAAATGGGCTAATTAATAGTGACAAAATTTTATAATTTGACACACGGTGGTGCCCCCTTAAAATCCGCATGACTTTTGCATAGTACCTTGATTTAATATTTCACCTTTCTAATATAGAAAAATTACACAGAATAAATAAACATATACTAGTTAATTAGCTAATACAGATAAACTTTGAATTAATTACTGTTCGCGACAATCATCTAGTTGTAATTACAGTTAAATTTTTGTATAATTTGAGCAATTTATACAAATGTTGTGCGCAATGAGAACCAAATTGTATAACTAAATATACAAACATTGTGAATTGTATAGCGAATTATACAAATGTTATACATGGATTGTATAGTGAAATATATATACGTTATACAAAAATTACGAATTATACAAATGTTGTGCAGATTATACAAACATTGTTATAACTATAGTTATGAAATGTAATTATTCAAACCATAGTTATGGAGCATAATTAAGATATTTTTGAGTGGTTATATGCGAAAAAATCTCTTTTAATATTTCCTCTATGTCATATTATATACCAAATTATTTCATTAATGATGTTTTGAAATTCTAAATTTGACTATTATTATTTTATGTAATTATTTGACATTAAAACTGGTATAAGAAAAAAAAACTATTTCAACTTGCTAAATTATCAAATAAAATGAAATATCTATTTTTGATGTAGAAGTCAAGTAAAATAAAGTTGAGGAAATAGTCAAATCCTCCTATATATTTTAATTTAATTTATTTTAAAAATCGCGTTAACATGATCGAATGTTTAGACTTGAGTAACAAATATATAATATTTGAGTTTACCTATAAATTTTTATCAATTAACTAGGATTAACTTTTTTTTACTTTATTAAATCACCTCACCATGATAAGTTGAGTAAATTATAAAAATTCCTAGTAAGCACTTATCATAAATGCTGATTAGCACAGTGTGTTTATATCATATCGCATTAACTAATTTGGCCAAATAACTTAATGGGGGTGAGATGTGAGAATACATTATAAATTGATCATGATTTACTGCGACAATATATATATATGTGTAAATATTATTCACAAATAAGTTTTTACCATTCATCTATGTTAAATATGTACCCCATAATGTAAAACAAAAATTTACTCTATAGGATCACTAAAAATATATATTTATTGGTAAGACTTTTTAAGAATGTTGGATTTTAAATACCTGACCTCAACATTGATATTATTCTACTGTTAGAATATTAGACATGTTTCTCATAAAAAATGGAATAAATAATTATGTGTTGTCATGTCAAGAAAATAAATAATTAGTGTGAACCATCAAGGGTATAATTAATAAAACAATTGGACAAGACCAATCAAAAATGACATTATTAAAATTTACTGTTGACTTTGCTTTTTGCCTAATGAAATTCCTGCACGCCAGAATCTCTTCCAATTTTTTATTTTTAAATTATTTCATTCTTAATTTTGAATGATTTATTAGTTCTCAATTCGTATCATTGAGGACATACTTTAGATAGAAAGAAGTGAAATTCATGTATTAGGGTAGAAGGTTAGACGGCTAGTAGGAGTAGGATGACTAGCCTTGTGATATCGTAAGTTAATAGAGGTAGTCATGTCGTTATATATTGTATTGTTATTGTTCATTATTTATTTTTTTATTTTTATTGTCTTTATAAATTATTATTTCCTGTCCACTCTAGTTGTTGTTTCATATCTAGGATTTTCTGTTTTTGAGAATGATATTTTTGAGATGAGGGTCTTTCGAAAACAATCTCTCTATGAGATAGTGATAAAATCTATGTACATTTTATCCTTCTCAGACCTCACTTGAGGTCTTTCGAAAAAAAGACAGTGACATTACAATTAATAAATTAAATTAAAAAAAGATAAGGACTTGCTGAACAAATTATAGAGACAAATATAAATTTATGTGTGTTTGCTGCAAATTGCAGTCTCTTAAGATCCTCTGGTCGGAATCAAGATTCTTTTTCTTATATTTTTTGTTTATTTTGTGCTTTAATTCTTAATTAATTTAAATGCCATATTATTTAAATATGTTACAGCGAGGTAACGAGCTTGTTGTTTTCTTTTTATAATATTGGAATTTGTAGCCAAAAAATATTTATTTTTTGGACAAGTTTGAAAGGCAAATAACATATTTTTATGAATTTATTTAAATAATAGTATATTGTACCATTCTTTTTAAGAGGGAGAGGTTCAAGGATATTAGAATTTGTTTTGATTGAGGGAATGATCAATCATCTTCTTCTTTGTATGGTGATGTTTGATAATTCTCAACTCACATATTAAGTTTTAGGATTTATAAGTTAGATGACGGAATTATGATTTACTTTACGTAAAAAATTAAAAGAAATTCAATATACATAAAAAAATCATTTTAATCACATACAAATAATGTAACATGTGAATACTAAATTCATTTTAAGTCAAAAACTTTTAATACGAAATGTAAATTTATACATAGAAATTGAATAAAATAATGTACTCAACAAATAATATATTTGAACCCTAAATTTTAAAATATAAAAATTTAATATTAGAAATCTTAAAGATTGATTTCATAAGTTTTAAAATCTAAGAATTTTTGTTTTCATTTTATTTATATTTATATATACACACGTATCACCAAAAGAAATTTTGTTTTCATTTTATTTATATTTCTTGACATTCTTGTTTAACACAAAGATCACATGCATAATTGTATCATATTTTAATTTCCAATAAAGTTTCCGCAATGTTTGAATTTCGAAGTTACATTTAGGAAAAACTGATGTGACAAAATCATTAATTAAAACAGCTAGCTTATGCATGAATCTGTTAAAATAAATAATAATAATAATTAAAAAAAAATAAAAAATTGTCATGAGGTAAATTGAATGATGGAGATCATGAAATTTCTAATGTTATGATTGAGGAATTGAACCTGAGTTTTGAGTGTTGAAAAATGAAAGTACTTTAATTATATGAGTAACAAAATTCAATTGTGGCAGAAATTATTCTTCTATTTATTTTTGGATAAGTTATATATATAAGAATAATTATAGTGTAACATCACTCGGTCAAAATAATTATAAAAAAAAATAGTCATTTGTTGTATAAGCATATATAGTCGGTGCATATTTTATGTATAATCAAACAATATTCAGTTTTTGAGTATGTCATAATGTATATTTAGTGTATCGCTTATATATGAGTAATCTACATTATATAGTCAGTGTTTCTTTCTATGACTTTTGGCTAGCTATCTTGTATAGTCATGTATATTTTCTATGATTTTGGGCTATTTTTTTATGTAAATAAAAGAGAACTATATTTGTTGTAAATTAATTAGTTTATTGTATATATTTGAAATTACCTCCCAAAAATATGTAATTGCATTGCGGTAGCAAATTAATTTTATTACATCTGATACATAATATACATATTAATTTATGAATCCTTCTTATTATAGATACTCATATATGTACCTGCACGATACGCGGATTGATACGTCCAAATTTATACTCCAAATGAAGAGTAAAGTGTTGATCAAATATAGAATCCAACAAGAGTTGGGGTCGATCCCATAGGGAATGCGTGAGAAAATATCTACCAGCGCTTAGTTCCAGGTGTAATACCTATTTCCGAAATAAATGTGCATAATGTAAATGGAGGTTTTTGTGTGCTAAGAAAACTAAATTGCAAAGAGATTCTAATAACAACTAGCTAACGGTAACTACTGGAGTTCAACAATTAATTACAAAACTAGGATTGTGGTCCCCATGACACCTATTTCGATATTCAAACTTAGGGGTTCTACGATCATGATCACATACACAGAGTAAAGCAAATAGTTAACACTTAATTCACCTTCCGGTCCTTCTTAAGTGCATTTCGTTCATCACTTTCTAGTCTCAAAATGTCTACCCTTTCTGCCCCTTGCTATGAACCCCAGGATGCTCTCACCTTCCGGTCTCGAGCACTTAGACTAGGTTAACAATCCCAAATTCTGTCATAGGATTCTTTTCCTAATCACTACATCCCTTTCGGGCATGCAATGAATACAGGTCTACCCTAATGTGTCGACTCATTAAGATATGAATTAAATTGAAGAATTTCCACGATATATATGACGATCACTCTCGAATTTTACCCCAAGTTTGTTTATCTTACTTAGTTGTCATGGTTCCCACAACCCTAGTTGTGGGTTTAGCCAAGCATAATTGAAGAAACCAAGCTACAACAAGATGAAGAAATCATAGATAGAACTTACAATTGAATAAGCAAGCAATTCACGGATTACAATCACGAAAAAAAGGATGAAAACCCACGAATTTGATGAAAAACCCTCAAAAGTTTTTTATTCTCTTAGAATTCTCTCTGCAATAGTTCATAATAGTAAAAAATGAACGAAAAATGTATATATATATATTAAAGAAAACCTAGTCTGAATTAAAATAGAAAAACTGGCTTTCGACATGGCTGAGGCGACTACACGGACCGTGAGGCACTTCACGGTCCGTCACACGGTCTGTGTGCTTTCACTTGGCAATTTCAGTGTTGCCACTGCTTCCCTTCACGGCTACCTTCACAGTCCGTGAGATGTCACACGACCCGTGGTAGGTCCCGTGTGACTCCACTTCACATGATCCTTTCTATTTTCTACGACCTTCCACGTCAGGCAGATGGTCAACTTCACGGTCCGTGAAGGGTACCGTGGGACTTACCTTGAGTTTTTTGTTGCCTCTTGTGGTTCTCCAAAGTCGAAGTGCCGGCTCACAGTCGGATTCACGGTCCGTCTCATGCTTCACGGACCGTGTACTACCACTTGGTGTTGCACTTGAACATTTTCTCCACCGCTTCAACGATCACTATTTTAGATACGTCATCCACACGGCCAAGGTACACGACTCGTGTACTGCTTCACGGTCCATGACCTTCTCCGTAAGTTGTGCCTTTGGTGACGCCTAGCTCCATTCCTCTGAGTGCATCCTGGCAAAGCCCAAGTACGAGGTCACGGGCGGACTCACGGTCCGTGAGAGGGTTCATGAGTCGTGAAGTCTTCCGTGAAGCCTCACTTGGATCACTTTCTATTTTCGTTCCAACCGTGGAGCCTCTCCTCATCTGGACGGCTGATCCTACGACCCGTGTAAGGCCACACGGCCCGTGAGGGTGCCCGTGTGGACCTTGCTCAGTCCAGTTTTCTCATTTTAAGTTTCCTTCTTGCTCGAATCCATGCCTCAGCCTCATTCCTGAAAAATACCACTAAACAAAACATTAAACCCACAAATTTGCTTGAGAACTTGCGAAAATTTCAAGTTAAAAGCGTTATCGGAGTCACATTTTCACGACTCATCACGGATAATAGTAAATTATTATTTATAAGTATTTTATATTATGGTGATATCTTATCGAACATGTTAAAAGATATTATCTTTTAAAATGTTCAACTATCATATTATTTCTCAATGAAATATATCTCATCTCTCCCTACACCCCACCTCACCCTCAATCCCTCAGAATCAGATATGTATAAATAAAGATAATGTAACATGTTTTAAATTGTTAATATTGACTTTTATTAACTTAGCATAATATAATTACTAAGTTCTATTCTTATTAATATAAAACAAACCTATTTTATTGTTCACATCTCTTTATTTAAAATTTATAATCAATAATATGTGTATCATCTACTTATTTTATTATATTTTAAAAATATTATTTTTGGGGGGGGGGGG
>JBCEWC010017438.1:0-12497 GCA_038996855.1 Solanum aculeatissimum
TTTTTCTATAATGGATTTAATTAAAATTACTAACTAACCCTTCATAAAAAAAATAATTTGAAAAGGGTTGTTACAATCACTCACTCTTTTATCATTGTTACCGAATTCCTGCATCTATGAGCAGTAAGAGGTGATTTATTAAGTTAGTCAACGTAATATTATCTAGCTAGAATGAGATTATGTTATGGATAAAATTCATCTAAGATGTTTGAAATCTCTCGTAGAAAGGGACACTCTTCTAAAACTTTAGATTTTTCAGTTTACCCATTATAAGGATGCATATGTCTACGTTGAAGGAGTAAAATTATACCTTAAAATTTGACTTAAATAGACTGGTTCCCCCCCCCCCCCCTCTCCCCCTTCTTTTCATAAATTGCACGAAATACTATTTGATTCTTGTTGTTGAGTACTCGTGTTGCAACTTCTATAGCTGCTGTGTTTTTTCCTTCTCTCGTTCCTTCTTCTTCTCTGTTCTATAACTGACTATTTTGGGCTTTTAGCCCTAGTTATTTCTTTTTATTATCTTTTAAAAACTTCTGTTCTTTTTCTTTTAAGCAAGGGGAAAAAAGACAATGATTTAATTGCCCTTAAAATAAAGTATAGGGTATTACAATTTTTCATATTGAAGGATTGTGTTTTTTCAAAGAGTTATGACTTTTTTGAAAAATGGTGACTGTTTCGAAGAGTTATGAATTGTGACTTTTCTTAAAAGGGTGTAACTTTTTAAAGGAGTTGTGATTTTTTCGAAGAGTTACATTTTTTTCAAATTCGAATAGTTGTGACTTTTTCTAAGAGTTATGACTTTTCCAAAGGGTTGTGACTTTTTCGAAGGGTTGTGATTTTTCTGAAGGGTTGTAACTTTTTTAAATGGTTGTGACATGCTCAAGTATCGTTTACTAAGAAACAACCCTTTTGAATTTTTTAACTTATGTTGGAGTACTTAATTGATTTTTAAAATATTGAAATATTTTTAAAAAATAAATAAGAATTATATGAGAGTGTCATGTAGGCGGACCTAACATTCTCTTTTATATATATACTTGATATGAAAAGGCCCATTAACATTATAGTCTTAAATTATATTTGTACATGAGTAATTATATTCTAAAATAATAAATTAATTTTGAATATTTTCACATAAATACAATAGAGAGTGACAATGGGTATTACACTTTGAAAGCAATTTTTTTTCTTTTTTATAAAATTTTAAAAATCGTTTAAGTAGCCACAACCAACATGAAAAGAGTATATAATCTAATATTCATTTTAACATTGTCGGACACAAACATTGAATTATGTTGGATATAAAATATGTCACACCTCCTTTAATTATATTTATTTCAAATGAATATTTTATGTGATTAACATAACCATCTAATAGACATTGGTGAACATGCACATTATTTTTTTTCTTCAAAATTTGAATGAAAAATGTCTCATATGAATATCATGTATTTAGATGCTCAATCGTAACAAGTCATAGCTTGAGTGTCGAAATGAAATTTACTAACAAATTTAATGGACTATTATTATATTAAGCCAAGTAGTTAATTTATTTTATCGAATAATACTAAAATACTATTTTTATCCACAACACAACCACAGTTCTATTTAATTTTCTATATATTAGAAAACGATAAAATATTGGGACAAAATACATTTATTTGGCTATCTTAAGAAGAAAATAAAATTTATTAGAATACTATTTTGACTTTTTTAGCATGATAAATATTTATTTTAAATTTTTTATCATGGTTTGATGATACATATTTAAAAGTATTTGTATCATTTATATCTCTAGTGAAAAACACTACATATAATTTCAAATCATATATATATTACTTAGTCAAAAAATAATAATTACATATAACTCTCCCTAGAAATGATATTTATAATAAGCATGAGCAAGTTCGGTGCACTAAAGCTCCCGCTATGCATAAGGTCCGAGGAAGGGACCGACCACAAGGGTCTATTGTTCTCCACTTCAATTGGTATTTTTTCACGAAAAGCAGACATGAGATAAGAAATCCAGTGTTTCACTAAGATTTCGAATAGCGGTCTTGAATTCAAGTTGATTCTATTTTGACTCTTCCTCAGAGAAAGACGATCAAACAATTCCCGATCATGGTTCTTTACCTTGCATTTCTGTCAGAGACTGTTTCCAAGGTTTGAACCCGTGAGTTTGGATCAGATTCATGATAATAATATTGTAATTGTGCAGAGATTCTTGCCTTCTGAGTTTGGATCAGATTCATCAAGAATGTTGGATGCATTGGAACCAGGAAAAATAACATTTGATGATAAAATGTGTGTGAGAAGAGCCATTGAAGAAGCTAATATTCCCTTCACATATATTGTTGCTAACTGCTTTGCTTGTTACTTCCTTGCTGGACTTTGTCAACTTTTCCAATTTCTTCCTGCCACTGACTCTCTAGTCTTCCTTGGAGAGGCCAACCAAAAAGGTATAATAATACATTAAAAGTTGGAAAATAAACTTTCTGGTAATTAAAACTACTCTATGTTTGATGTTTATGCAGCAATATTTGTGGATGAAGATGATATAGCAACATATACCATAAAGACAATAGATGATCCAACAACATTGAATAAAACACTTCACCTTAGACCTCCTAAAAACATACTTTCTCAAAGAGAGGTTGTTCAAATATGGGAGAAACTCATTGGTAAACTACTCCAAAAGTCTACTCTTTCCAAGGAAGACTTTCTTGCTTCCATGAAAAGTAAGAATCTTAATTATCTATCTTATTCATGCATTGAAAGTTGTACAAATATAGCTCTTGAATTATTGTATTATGAAGATTACAAATCCCATTTTTTGGAAATGTACTAATAAATACTTTTTAGGTAATCAGATAAAATTATGTTTTTGGACTATGAATGCATGCTTTAACTAGAATTCTTCATTGTATGTTTATCTTATGAATGTAACTGTGTTTTTCTGTTTTATTTTTTCTTTTGCTGTCATGCAAAATAGAATATGGGTATGAAGACCAAGTTGGACTAGGCCATTACTATAATGTTTGCTATGAGGGTTGCCTTACAAACTTTGAAATTGGAGAAGATGAAGAAGAGGCAACTAAACTCTACCCTGAGGTTACCTATACCACAGCTGAAGACTACTTAAAGCGGTATCTTTAACCAAAGTTCCATCATTTATAAATTCTTCTAATTATTACATAAATGGCATGTACTAGGTTCAATAACTGTTCTAGTATATATGGTGATGATCTGTTGTTGTAACAATGAATACGATCGATTATACTACTTATATCTGTTGCTTTCTATATCAAATTAATAGATGCATGGCATGTCTTTGAGAGTAATTTGTAATTTTTACCTCCAACATAGGTATTCAATGATGTTCACATTACCATTCATTTTTTCCAATCTAATATGGTTCTTGTCCATTTCATCCATGTAAGCATATTCTCCCAAACAGCTCTAGAATAGGGGCATTCAAAGTATATATGTTGAGCAGTTTCATCAACCAAACTACATAGGACACATTCATTACCCATTTGTTAAGGTTGTCCTTTGTTCACACTCTTCCATACAAAAGCCAGCCATAAGAAATGTTTGTTTATGCCAATGTTACCTCAAATTCAATATCTTTCTCACCATCCATGAAGCTTTGCTTAGGAAGTTCCATCATTGTAATATCCTGCCTCTTTGTATAGTAAGTGTGAGCCTAAGTAATCCACAATTTCTCTTTATTTAGACTTAATGCCCAGAACAGCGTGCAGATGGCTGCTTATTTCGAAATGTTTAGCCCTCCTGCACTTTTGGGGAACCATACTCTGTTCCACGAGACCAGTCCAGAAGAATGTTCCACATATAGCTTCCACCAATCTGATTACTTTCTGAGGTAGCAGAAATAGTTGTGTCCAATAAGCGTGGACTCCAAATAGGACAGCCATAATCAATTGAAGTCTGCTGCATAGGACAGTACCCTCGCCATCCAGGTGGTAATTCTAGCTGTAATCTTGGCTACCAAGGGTTGGCATTGTGCAATAGCGAGCCTCTTGGTAGAGAGTGGTACACCAAGATATTTGAAAGGCAATTCTTCCATTTCATATCCTAACAGTTGCAGTATATACTCCTTTGTATCCTTATCAATGCCACCTCTGGTAGAAGATAATCAGAACTAGTGCATATCAATATAACATTAGCAAGACCAGGGAATAGATTTCGAATCATAAGTAATAATGCAAATAGATCTCAATCGTTGATTTGTTTCCAAAAGAAAATCACAACATTACATTGAATGACTGGAATGTAACCTGTGTGGAGACCCAGAAAAAAAGAACCAAAGAAACAATCACAATAAGACTAACGAATATCCAGATTTGGAATGTGAGCAATTTTATGCCAATCTTCTCCTATTTCCTTATCACAGTGCTTTTCCACTTCTGGACAACCAATTACACCTAAATTTGTGGGGGCTGTTAGGTGCTGCAATCCCTCTGGTAAGGATTTTAGCATCTTATAGTATTTAACAAATAACTGCATGAGTGAAGTTAAACCTTCCAACCCTTGTTCAGGGAGACTCTCTAGTGCGTCACAACTTTCAATTTGGAGACATTTCAAAACATTGAGACAAGTCAGGCTGGTAGGCAGCTCTTTGAGATTCATGAAGTCAAAGAAACTCAAATATTCGAGATTTATAAGACTTTTGAACATCTCTTCTGGGAGTGAGGTCGCTTCGTAGTTAGCACCAATGCGGAGGGAAGTAAGAGTTCTCAGATTAGATAAGGAGCTCAAACCTGTTGCATTTGTGCTGCCATAAACTGCTAATTTCTTGACAGAAGAAAGGGTTGGAAAAACAAACACAGGGCAATGTAAAATCGCCATCTATTCAAGCATGGTGAATTTCTCTTCGCCTTCCTCTTTCACCAACCCTTTCAAATTACGAAAGAACCATCTACGAAGTCTTTTAAAGGATGGAAACCTTCTTCTTGTGGAGAATCTTGAATGAACATCATCCTCTTCAACATACTCCACCTACACAGATCCATTTGTAACTCTAAATTTTCTAGACAAGGCAGCTCCCCAAAGGGTGGTAAGCACAAGCAGTTTTTGCAGCTTTTGATTCTAATAGTGACAACCTTCCCCAAAACTGAGTAATTTATCCAGTCTGGAAAACGGAATCCTCCAAACGCAATGATTTCTAAATATTTCAGATTAGGGTGTGGTTTGAGGGCTTCAAGCACTTTAATTTCATCTGATTCATATCTGTGTGGTCCATCGTTATCCCAACTCATGCTTAAATATTGCAGATTTTCTTTTGCAGATAAATTGGCTTCTGCATCTGTATCATTCTTCACTCTCTCAAGGTGTGTGATTGAAATTGAGCCATAGAGATTCAGGTTTTTTAGTTCACCAAGTTGATAACCTTTCTTCCTTCCCACAATAAAGCAACCTAGAGTCGTAAGGCATGTCAACAATCCTAACCTTGGTGGAGTAGAAGTCAATGGACAGCCATCAAGTACAAGATTTCGGAGATTAACAAGTTTACTTGGTTTGTTTTGGCAAACAATTAAGTGAGTAGCAATTATGTAGATCAAGAATCTGCAGATTTTGAAGTTTGCACAACCTCTCTGTAAACTGTGAAAGTTATTGAGACACAGGTCCAGGTATCTTAAATGTACTTGATCTCCAATGGAAGGGGGTAATTGCTCAAGTTTTGAGTAACTTAGATTAAGCACCCTTAACGAGACAAACTTTTTAAAGAGTGGAGAGTAAGAAGCCACCACTTCAGCGAAACCAATGGACAGTGTGTGTTTATAATCTTTTACATTTATTTCATGGATATTGCTGCTTGATGCGCTTACTGAAAACAGAGATGTAGCCAAATCATGTATGAGATCATGTATCTTGAAATAAGTATTCCTGGATTCAACTTCAATCTCTTGGAAGAAAGACCTCAAGAATAATTCATTCCATATTTCACTACCCACATCCTCTAGCTCCAAGTTTCCCATTGGTGAAAGAAAACCATGGGCCATCCAGAGAGTGATGAGATTTTCCTTTACCATTTTGATGTCCTTTGGGAATACTGCACAATACGCAAAGCATCGTCTCAAATCAAGTGGAAGGTGATGATAACTCAGTCTCAGAGCAGGCAATATAGAACTTTCATCTTGAGGCAGACTCCAAATCTCATTATTTCTCACATGTTCTCATTCACTCTCTTCTCTCTTAAAGTGTAAAAGACCACCAAGAGTCTTGGCTGCTAAAGGTACACCACCACATTTCTTCACAATCTCCTTTCCAATGGCCACTAGATTAGGATGAGCTTCTCTTTGTTGCCCAAATGCACGTTGCATAAACAACAGCAAACCATCATGTGGAGACAAATTTGACAAATGATATGGTTGCGATGTTCCCATAAATGATCCAACCTTTTCGAGACGAGTAGTAGCTAGAATAGAAGCACCTCTTGCTCCAACCATTAACACTGCTCTTAACTTAGCCCACTTCTCTAGATCATCATTCCAAACATTATCTAAGACAAGCAAGTATCGTTTTCCATTCAATAATTCCTGAAGCTTCTTCTGTAATGAAGCCAAATCCTCGACATCAGGAGAACTTCTTTCGATATTTCCTACAATGGTCTTAATTAACGTCTTCTCATCAAAATCATCTGAGACACAAACCCATATTTTGGGATGGAAATGCTCAGTCACTCTCTGATCATTGAAGATCATTTGGGCAAGTGTCGTCTTTCCTAGTCCCCCCATACCAATTATAGGGAAGACTGGAAGTTCTTGGGCAACATTAACATTGTTTATCAGGATTTTCACTATCTCATCCTCCTCTTTGTCCCTTCCATAGACTTTAGGTTCAGTTAAAACAAAACCTGTTCCAAGTAGTGTGGGCACAAAGGATTTGTTACAATTGAGCTCATTAGAATGAGTCAGCAAGAAATATAGACAAAAACAAACATGTAGACAAGAATGGCAGGTGGGTGGTGCGGGCAAACCCACACAAACCTGCAAAGATCTGCCCCCGCTTTGCAAAATTTGCTGTTTTTCAAACGCCCCACCCCACACGCATAATTTGCTTTTTTTTTTTGAACCAGAAAAACTGCTAGATACTATTCACGTGTATCTAAATCCTTCCCAACAGAAATTTGATTTGTTATATGTATAGAAGCTCATCATTTATCTGTAGTTCGATAAACAAAATCATCTAAACAAAATTTAATGCAATATAAATCCAGACCCCTTGCATTGTTCAGCGTCTCAAAAATTCACACTTTCAATAGCAGATGCAGACTAAGTTTAACACTTCCACTAGATTAATCTTTTGGACAAACTGATATAAAACTGGATCAAATAATTGCAAAGCTCATATTTAAAAAAATTATCTTTTTTTTAAAAAGAAAAAATCAATCCACCGCGCCAGTGTCTTTGTGCACTTTTGCACAGCCACGTAGTGTGTAATGCCAAAATAGCATACCGAAGTTAAGCAACACTTCACGAGAAAAACACTAACACCGTGAAAAAAAGTTGTGAATATTTGAACTTTTAAAGCACACTGATGCGGATGTCAAAGTTTCTGTCGCATCTTGTATCAGTGAGATTTCCAGAATATCTGCTCCACAGCAGCCTTATGACCATAATCTCATTCAGGTCGCCGTTATCATAAGGCTGTGAATCTATATCTATATCTATATTACCTTAAAAGCACTAACTCCACAATTTTAAATGTCAAATTACTAATTTACCCCTACTTTCCACCCTAAAAAAATCCGCTCCATACACTTGAGCCACCGCTCACACCCCTTCGCTTCAGTCACGCATGCTCAACTTTTCCCGAACAGTCGCAACGCCTCTCTTCCACCTCTTTAAATCTCATCAACGTTGGTGATGTCCCCCATTAATTGCTCATAACTATTTTTGCTCTACATGTATGCCTCCATACTCCTTCGCCACTGTAGCCGTTCTGCGTCACCATTTAAATTGCTCCCATTGTGCATTCAGTTTTCTGCCCGCCACACTTCTGGCTAATTCCACAAGCATTAAAATAGACTTCCTACTCATTCACAATAACCTGAAGAGGAGTTGTTCAATGGAAACTCTTCAAACACTCAACCAGTCACACCTGTTATAAAAGACGCAGCACAAACAGATAAAAACAAAAGCTCTGGAACCTATGAAGATTGAGAAACTGGATACTTATTTGCAAGAACCTATACTTTTGCAATGAAACTCCACGTAATCCTCACCAAATTATAGGCAGACCTTCATTAAATTAGATGTAGAATTTCATTTTTTTGAAGTAAAACAATATTCAACTTCTATCTATTCTTGGTGTTAGTTATTCTTGGTGTTAGTTATACGTACGTTCAATAGATTTGTTTTATAAGTTTGTAATCACAAGTGCATGCAAAATTTTGGATTATAAGGGTGTGGGGGGTGAAAGAAGAGAACACGGTTTTTCATCTTATAACATATGACTCCAACTGCTATTAAATTTTAATCCTATATTTTTGTTCTACTATTAGTATATTGTTATCTAACCTATTTTGCTTTCTAATTTTTCCTACATGAAAATGCAACTTATGCATAAAAGGTCGACGACATTCGTGACATCATTTACACTTACGGTCTACAGTGATGCTCATGTAATTACACAATTTGGACGTTTGGTACGCTGACAGAGAAAGTATAAAGTGACTCCCTTTCATGGTTAGGAATCCTTAATCAACGACTTGCAGAACATATCCCTACATGGACCAATTTAAACATGTAAGTCACTCTTGTGCTCGCTTCTATGCATCCTAAAAAAGTCACTTGTGAATATCTCCAATTAAACTTTTAAACTTTTTCCATTCAAATGGAAGGATATCAAGGATTTGAAATCAAGCCAAGTTTGACAAACAAATCGATTCAAATATGATACTTAGTTATAAAGGGCTTAATGAGGGTGTTGATTTGTGATATCAATACTATTGTTATTATTGTACGTCTTTTAACTCTAGCTTATTAATCTTGTTTTTATATCCTTACTTCCTGTTATGGGAGAGTTAGACTATACACAAAATCATACTCATCTTTATTTTTAAATCTCAAAAATAGACTAAAAAAAGAAGTGTCAAGAACACATTTGGACAACACATCACACACATATATTTAAAAAGTTCTTTCCCACGCGCCTCACCATCCACACTCTTCTTCCTCCTCGCGAACCCAGCAACAAAATGACACCGTATAAGAACGTCGTTGAATTGCACATGTGTCCTTCCTTCTTTGAAGAATACATAATTGATTTTAAATCCATAGCTTTTTGGGTTCCAGAATTCAAAGGAAATTGGAGATTAAATCTCGTCCTTCTGCTTCCAAACTTGTGGTAGTAAGTTGCTTCGTAATCGAGCTTTCATCACAAGTCGTTGCTCCAAGGTAGTCGTGAAGTTATAGGTAATTTATCTCTTGTCAGAACGTACAATGGCATCATCATCAAATCACAAGGCTACCATCATTGATGGTAAAGCACTTGCTCATACTATTCATTGTGAGATTGCTTCTGAAGTCTAACTTCTTTAAAAAAAAGTATGGCAAGGTCCCCGAGTTGGCAGTTGTCATTGTAGGAAATAGGAAGGATTCACAAAGTTATATGAATATGAAGAGAAAATCTTGTGCTAAGCTTTGTATTAAGTCTTTTGATGTAGACCTCCCAAAGGATGTAGCTGAAGCTGAGGTGATTATCAAGGTCCATGAGTTGAATGCTAATCCTGATGTACATGGTATACTGGTATGGCTTCCATTACCAAAACATATTAATGAAGAGAAAGTTCTATGTGAAATCAGTCTGCAAAAAGGATGTAGATGGCTTTCATCCTCTGAATATTGGCAAGCTTGCAATGAAGGGTAGACAACCTTTGTTCCACCCTTGCACACCCAAAGGATGCATTGAGCTTTTAATTCGAAGCGGGATTGGCATAAAGGGGGAAAATGCAGTTGTGGGATCGAAGCAACATAGTTGGATTACCAATATCTCTGCTTCTTCTGAAGGAAGATGCCACTGTTACTATAGTCCATTCGTGCACCAAGCAACCAGAGAAGATCATTTGTGAAGGATGTTGTATTTGACATTGTCAAGACCTAATATTGTTGTTGGGATGCAACAGTTAGAGTCATGAAGTACATTAAAAGAGAACTGACATTCCTTGACAATGTTTTGTGATGCAGATTGGACCTCATATCCAAACACAAGAAGATCGGTTTCAGGCTTTCTAATCAAGCATGGAGATTCATTAGTCTCTTGGAAATCAAAGAAACAAAATGTTGTATCTAGAAGTTCAGCAGAGGCTGAATATAGAAGTATGGCTAATGCGGTGTCTGAAGTAATATGGTTAAATGCACTATTGAAGGAACCGAATGAAGAAGTAACTACACCAGTAGTAATGTCTAGTGATAGTAAAGCTGCTCTCCAGGTTGCAGCTAATCCTGCTTTTCACGAAAGGACGAAACATATTGAAATGGACTGTCATTTCATTAGGGAGAAAATTCAAGAAGGGCTGATTAAGACAACTCATGTGAGTTCCAAAGATCAGCTAGCAAATATATTAACTAAGGGGTTGCCACGAGCCCACGACAGCAACATGAGTTTCTAATTGGCAAGCTTGGTATGTTGAACATTTTAATACCTACCAGCTTGAGGGGGAGTGATGAAATAGGAATAACTTGAAACAAATATTGAGGGTAAAATAGACATTGTCTTAGCTAGATATTTTGGTACAAGTTGTTAGGAATCTGTTGCACACGTGTAGTTGGTTAGTTAGATAATTCCATTGTTAGTTGCCAGTTGTATACAATACAATATATACTTTGTAATGGATGTATAGGCAATTTAATCAATTCCACTTTTCAGCACATGTGCAATTTAGTTTCTCCAATGTAATTGAGCTCTCTTCAATGGCTATCGATAGTATTTGAGAGTTGTTTGCATACAATTTTTATCAAAGCGGAGAATATCATTATTGTTGCAGGGCAGGCTATGATGATCAAAGGCAGCCAGATCAAACCTGGTACTACAGTAATTGATGTTGGGACAAATGTTGTAGATGATCCTACTAGGAAGTCAGGTTACAAGCTTGTTGGAGACGTCAATTTTCAGGAAGCATGTAAGGTGTCTGCCGGATAACTCCAATTTCGGAAGGCGTTGGACCAATGACTGTTGCAATGCTTCTGAAGAATATTGAGAAAAGGATTAATCGGCTGTACATTTTTCAAAAAAATCAATCATATAATTGTTTGATGAAGTCTAGTTTTCTAAATCTTTTCGATGCAAGATGAATATTTTTTTTCCAAATCAAACAAGTCTGATATCAATAACAATCACATGACTTAAGTTTTCACTTTTCGTTATTTATAAAGATCTGATGACTTTTTGAGTAAAATATTACGCAACTCAAAAGTATCAACAACGAAAAAGGCCCCATAAAGTTATCACATCTCTTGCACAGTGAATTTCACCCTAGACAGATATATTCACTTTCAATTTATGCTTGCCATGAAAATTTAAAACAAATGGAGAAAAAGAAAATACATCCGAAATATAATCTATAAAGAAGTATTCGGTGAGAAAGTTTCATTAAATGTTTATACAACAAAAAGATATACATAATTTATTTATCTACTATTTTCATTCATGTTCATGTATATTTTTAATGAACATTTATTATATACTACTATGTCTGAAGAATCACGTGCAACGCACGTGCCACTAATCTAGTGTACTTAAAACTGTGGCAGGAGTCAAGGCCTGTATGTTATTGCTGGACCAATGCAACACATTAGTTGTAGAGATGTTCCAGATGTTTCTCAGGATCATCAGGCCCGACCATCCTATTGCTGTATTCACAAGCATGGAAGCAATCATGACTCTTCTCATTGAGGAAAGTGATGAAATGGAGCTTCTACAGCCCCTTCTTGATAGCCTCAGAAAGAAAAATCAGATCTGGTCGCCTATCTCGTCAAAGTTGGGAGAGAAGGTCCTGAAAGAATGTGCTTCTACAGTTTCCAGCCATCCTCCACATTGTTCTCCTATGGATTTGAACATCTTTTCCGTCCATAGATGTAACGGCAGACCCACTTCTGTGTGATATCTTTATCTTCCTTGTCCACAAGTTCTTTTTTCCCACTGCTTGGTTCACAACCAATGTCTGCAGCATTCCTCCTATCTGGAATTGGAATATCCATGGATCCTGTTACACTTTTGGGGATTTCTTTTAGACCTTTTGGATGACAAGACTCTGGGTTCCTTTTTTATTGAGGAGGTTCTTTTTGCTTTCTTCTTCGTGGATGGAACAACATTGGATGAAATGTTCTATTAGGGTGCAATTTCTGCATTTGATCCTGTGGAAATATGAGATCTGATGCTTCTTTTCCACAGGATCAAATGCAGAAATTGGACCCTCATAGAACATTTCATCCAATGCTGTTCCATACACGAAGAAGAAAGCAAAAAGG
>JBCEWC010017439.1:0-12496 GCA_038996855.1 Solanum aculeatissimum
TATTTTATGGGACTTAATTAATTAACCCAATTATATTAATCCATAATATTTATTTGGACTAATATATTTTGATTTAACATAATTTGAATCATTTTATAAAATTTATATTTTAATAAATTTTTTATGATTACAGGTGTATCAATCTATTATTTGTTATGCTGATATTATTTGTTACCACTATTCGGTTTGTTGTATTAAAATAATTAATATACATTGCATAATTTCTAAAAGAATTATTTGTTTACAAAAATACCCTCCACATTTTTTTTTTATACTTTCAAGGACAATTGTCTCTTTAATCTTGCTACTGCATGTCTGCATTCATTAATAACCTTGAACTCACGAATTGATACACATAACATTTTAAGAGGCCAGACACAAAATTGCAGCATTTCATTATGGGCAACTAATTTAATAATGAAGAATTATACGGATACGCAAACCTATATTAGTTAATTAGATAATATAATTATAGTTAGAATTAATTACGGCTCACAATAAATATTTAGTTATAACTATAATTTGAATTTTATATAATTCGCGCAAACACAACCCTAAAGAAGACAAACACAAATTGTGTAGCATTTCATTATGGGCCAAAAAGATTTAACGGAATATTACATAATATTTACCAATCGTGTGGTTGGTATTATAAGATTCTTTTATAAAGTACCTACTTTTAAAGGATAGCTTCTTTAAAGATACAAATAAAAATTAGGTAAAATGCTTTACTTTAAATATATAAAGATAAAAATAAAAAGGAAATGATGAAATATTGTAGAGTTTTCTATAAATAATTTAATAAAAATAAATTATTTTATTAAGAATACTAAATAGGCTTGAGTTTAGGGGGACGAAAGATTGTTCTCCTATTCATTCGTAAATTAGATATTCACTAAAGAATGATAGTTGTTCAAAAATATTTTTTTGGCTTTAAAAAATATGTCAATATTATACTACAACGAGTTTATTGAATTATTTCAAATTGGAACATTGTTTAATTGTTCCTCAATTACCAAAAAAAAACTCCAATGAACGTAACGAAGACGTAAAAAATAGCATCGTCGCTCAAAATTCTTGATGAGCCGCCCGTTTTATTTTCACTCTGTCCACCATCACCAGCGGGAGCAGGGGCTGTAGCATTTTTCCCAGCGCCACCGGAAGAAGTAGCCAAATTTAATGTGCCTTTAGATTTCAAATTGTCAGGATCAAACAAATGTGCCGCTGGTGCACCGTCTTTCACTGCTGGTCCAATTTGCCACACCTGGTTTATCTGTTAAAGATCGAAATAATCAGATTTCATATTGAAACTAACAAACATTCAATAATATCCAACAACCCATTAGGTAGAAGACATTAACCCTTGTCCTTATGCAATAACTCACATAGCAACGAGATCGACTCGGAAGGTAAATCGGCAAGTTAAATATAAAATTTTGAAATCTTAAATCACATAATTTGAATTAATGTATCATCTGAATAAGAAATGAAGAATTTGAAATGCATCATCTAAAATTTGTGGCTATAAAATTTCTATATCCACCAACATACTCGATATAATGAGAATAGCATGTACTCTACATTTTCGAACAAAATTAGAGATGTTATTTTGAATAGATATCGAAAATAATGAAAAAGAGGTCAATAGCAAACGAAAAAATGTATGATAACTGAAGCAAATTAAACATAAAAAATTAATGAATAAGCAAGCAAGAGAAAGACGGCGAATCATATATCATAATCCTCAATCTACGTTTATAATAAGAAAATCAGAACAAAAATGTAAATATTACCGTGGTCATATTTGACGGTAGTGCCAAAGTGGCCAATATTTGCATAACGCCATTAGAGTACTCTGCTTTAGAATCCAATACTTTAAACGAAAGTTTATCAGATCGTGTAATTGATTTATACGAAGTAAGACTGTAAAATCTCTAAATATTATTTCATCCCCAACCAGAAAATCCAAGTTTTAGTCTTTTTAGATATCGTATCGCCTTAGTTAAAAAGATTTTATCCTAATGTGGAACTTTACGACGTAAATTGATGGCATATGAAAGGAAATCCCTTGCAATAAGGAGAAGAAATTAGTAATAGAGAAAGCACATTGAATGGATTGACAAAGAAGGATATGAATTTCAACTGCCAAAATAAATGCAAAAGATCTTCAATAGTACAAAATGTCTATTGATGCTTTTATATTGTACAACCATATGGTAAATGACTCTTTATTCTAATTTCTAATAGCGGTTAAAAAGTCTTCCCCTATACTCTAAACCCCTATGACACCTACTTTACCATATATATATATATATATATATATATATATATTGCAGTTCGATACATCAAAGTTTTCATTATGCACAGGATCCAGGGAAGGATCTAACTACAAGATTTGCTATATGCAACTTTACTTTGTATTTCTGTCAGAGACTGTTTTCAAGGCATAAACTTACGACGTTTTGATCACATGATAGTTCTATAATACAAATATTACACATTTGGAAAGTTTCTACATCCAAATGCCAAATGATTATACCAAAAGAACAAGAGTATTAGCGGTAATACTTCCTCCGTTTATTATTAGATGTCAAAAAATTTCTATTTTTATTTTTATTTTTACTTGTCATTTTGGAGAAATCAAGATAGATCAATTTTTTTTACCCATTTTACCCCTAGTTTACTTAAAAAGTTAATATTTTTTTAAAAACGTAAAATTTCTTGAAAATGTTCAATGATCCATTCATCTTTAGATTACTTAAGGAAATATTTCTTGAAAAAACATAAATATTATTAAATCAAGAAATATTTCCATTTGTCATTGTATTAACAATATTAATAAATGCATTAAAATTTGAATTATGTCTTTAATCGATATTTCTTTATCTATTAATAGGAGTAAAATGATAATCTTACTATATTAATCATTATTTTCTTAATAGGTATGTCAAGCTGATATTTGACATTTAATAGTGAACGTAAGAAGTATTTGATCTTTCGTTTGTAAATAAATTCAAATTTTGGTCCTTCAAATATATGAATCAATATCCTCTAGCTCAGAACTATAGGATTTTGCCTTACACGAGGTAAGGTGCATGGTTCGCACACACTTTATCTCTCCAGATTCAATTTGTGCGATCATATTGAGCATGTTATCGTTGATATATTATGAATCAATACATTTAATCTTCAATAAAGTAAAATATGTTGTATTTAAACTATGTTTAGAGAAGTAACAATAAAAGTTTACCATAACACAAAGTAATAAATAGTACTTAAATCAAATATGACATGAACTAAAGTTGAAATCTATAAAAAGCAGTATTATCATTGTGCTAACTGGACTGTCTATGACCAGTTTGTTCGCACCTCGACTATCGATTATTTAGTCATCAACTTGTTCTTGATTGGATTTCTTAACAGGGTATTTGATGGCATTGAGTTGAACTTTACGAAGAGCAGCTTTGCCAAGATCAATTCCACAGATATCAGAAAGCCTAACAAGGTACAGCAAAACATCAGAAAGTTCTTCACCAACATGTAACTTCTCATTTTCTTTCCAATCTGGCAAACCCTTTGGAACTTCTCCTTTCCACTGAAATATTTCTGACAATTCTCCAACTTCTCTAACCTGTTTATATATATAGTAAATACACAAAGTTTAATCAATTCGACGATGACAACAATAACATGTCCAGTGAAATCCTACAAGTGGGGTATGGGGAGGGTAAAATGTACACAGCCTTACTACTACCTCATAGGAATAGAGAGGTTATTTCCGAAAGACCCTCGTCTCAAAAATATCATCCCAAAAACAGAAAGTATTAGATATGAAACAAAACGACTAGAGTGGGAAGCAAATGATAACACAATAAAAGTAATGACGGACAATAACAAAATAATATATGAAGACACAACTACCTCTACTAATCTACTATATCACAAGGTAAGACATTATCCTATCCTTACTAGTCGTCTAACCTTCTACTCTAATACGCGACCTCCACTCCTTGGTTATATGGACTACTAGGAAAAGAACAAAGAAATTAAGAGCCCTGTTTTGCCAAGTAATGACAGGAAAATTGGTCATTAGAAAATTTGTCTTGGTATTTTGATAGCAAAAAAACAAGAGTAAGTAAAAGGTTTTGTTTTAAATATGAAAATGATGTTTTACTTTTTAATACAATTCAAAAAAATAAAAGTCACATAAAATAAAATCGAGTAAATAAAATTTAAGTGAATAATAATTTATTCTTGATTAAAAAATTATCTTTCTTATCCGTAATATGAGATATCGAACATCGAATAGGAAAAAAACATTTGAAGAAGTGGTTGACAACCATATTCTGGTTTGGTGGAAACACGTCCTCTTACAAGTTGAAATGTTTTTCTTGTATTTTAAGAAAACAAGTCAGATTTCCACTTGGAACTCAAAAAAGAAAAAAGAAAAAACAACAACAATTTCTATACACAAAACCAAATCATTTTGTTTATTTGATTCAAGGTAAACAATAATAATATCATTAGTGAAATCTCACGAGTGGGGTATAAATGCACACCTTAACACTATCTCATAGAGAGGTAGAGGTTGTTTCTGAAAAACTCTCATCTCAAAAATATGAACTCACAAAAGCAAAATTTAATTCAAGGTAAAACAACAGAAATTAAAAATATCACACTTTCTTTACATAGAATACATAAAATTTTGGATTCCAAATTAGTTGTACCAATAAATTCATACTCATAATATTTACAAGAAGAAGAATATATGACACGCACAAATCAAGAAACGAAGTGATTATTACCAGAGCCAAAAGAAGGTTTCTTGGGCTATGAAACTTCTCCCAATCTCTTTCTTTAGCAAAATCATCCATTTTCTTCTTAAGAAGATCAAGTGTTACACTTGTCATCTCTTCTTCCCCTGTCATGACTAGAAAAACAGAGACACACTGAATTGTTTCTGCTATGTTTTTCCTTTAGGATTTACTAGTATTTATTAACGTCGACCAGACCAAAAAACACAACAAAGTCTTTTCATGTTTGTGGCACCGGGAACCGGCTATCACCTGTTGCCACACCCTTGTTTTGATGGAGGAGTTACCCGTTACTCCATTGGTTTTACTTTTTTTCTTATTTTGGTCATATTTGAAGTTTGACTAATTAAGATTTATAACTAAGTTTTATAATTGGTAAGTTTTGATCTTATTCTTGTGATAGATGAGTAAGTAAGATTTATAACTAAGTACTATAATTGGTAAGTTTTGATCTTATCTATAGAATATATGAGTAAGTAAGATTTATAATTGAGTCCTCTAATTGGTAAGTTTTGATCTTATCCTTGTGATATACGAGCAATTAAGATTTATAATTAAGTCTTATAAAATAGTAAGTTTTGATCTTATCCTTGTAATAGATGAGTAAGTAAGATTTATAACTGAGTACTATAATTGGTAAGTTTTAATCTTATCTGTATGGTATATAAGTAAGATTTATAATTGAGTCTTCTAATTGGTAAGTTTCGATCTTATCCTTGTGATATATGAGCAATTAAGATTTATAACAGAGTCTTATAAAATGGTAAGTTTTGATCTTATCTTTGTGATACATGAGTAAGTAAGATTTATATATGAGTCTTATAAAATGGTAAGTTTTGATCTTATCCTTGTGATACATGAGTAAGTAAGATTTATATACGAGTCTTATAGTTTGTAAGTTTTGATCTTATCCTTGTGATATATGAGTAAGTAAGATTTATAAGAGTTTGATAATTAGTAAATTTAGATCTTGTCCTTGTTATATACGAGTAATTAAGATTTATAACTTAGTTTTCTAATTGGTAAGTTTTGATCTTATCCTTGCAATATATGGGTAAGTAAGATTTATAACTGAGTCTTATAATTGGTAAGTTTTGATCTTATCCTTGTGATATATGAGTAAGTAAAATTTATATCCGAGTGTTATAGTTTCTAAGTTTTGATCTTATCCCTGTGATATATGAGTAATTAAAATGTATACTTGAGTTTTATAATTAGTAAGTTTTTGAGTTTTATAATTGATAAGTTTTGATCTTATCATAGTGATATATAAATAATTTAAAATTTATGATTAAATCTTTTTAATTAATAATTTTTAATCTTATTCTTGTGATATATGATTAATTTAAGAATTATAATTAAACCTCTTAATTGTAAATTTTGATCTTATCCTTGTGATATATAAATAGTTTAAAATTTATGATTAAGTCTTTTAATTGATAATTTTTTATGATTAATTTAAAATTTATAATTAAACCTCTTAATTGTAAATTTTGATCTTATTCTTGTGATCACCTTATTAGATAATTTTTAAAATTATAGACAAATATAGAGTAACAATACAACATATCTCAGCATAAATATAAAAATGTGAATATATATATTTTTTAATATAAATTGACAAACTAATCCAAATCAAGGATTCTCACCAAGATACTTGGGAATACTCGTGTGTATTGGGGTCCATGATGTTTGGTCTCATTATTTAAAATAAATATTTTATTTTATTTATTTATTTATTAGAATTAAGAAATTTAATTATTTCTTTAATATTAATATTGTAAATGAGTTTTAAACATTAATAATAATTATTTTTAAAAAAAATATTTTATAATAATTTTTTTTAGATATTATTATGTTAAGTCAACATGAGTAAAATAATATATATCGGGAGTAATTATTATGCTTATTGTCGGTCTAATTGCGTGAGCAAAGAAAACAGACTTTGTTCGAGACACACAACTAACTATTTTGGCCAATCATCTTCTAGTCATAACTTTACTTTTTGACTTTTTTTTAAATTCTTTATGACAATTATTACCCACTAAAATTCTCCATCTTAAAAATAAATTGCCTAATTTTTTTCTTGGGTGGTCTCTGTGGCGAAACACAAATGAAAGAAGTGAGATTGTAATGATTTGGGCATGTGCAGAAAAAAGTGTTGATATGCCTGTCAGGAGGTACAATAGGATGGATTCAGGTGTTATGCGGAAGGGTAGAAGATCGAAAAAGTATTGGGGGAGATAATTAGACAGGATATGGCGTAGTTTCGTATCACCGAGGATATGACCTTAGATAAAAAGGAGTGGAGGTCGCGTATTAGGGTAGACCGTAGAATGATGACGGGTCTTGGGTTATAGTAGGTTAATAGTCGTGTCATTATATGTTGTGTTGTTATTGTCAGTCATATATTTTGTTACTTTTATTGTCTCTACGGAGAAGGACCTAAAATGCTCTCAAACTATTGGAAATGGTACAAAAATGTCATTTTTATTTTATTCCATAAGAAAATGAAACATAATAAATATTTTTAAAAAAGAAGAGGATTGTTAGTTTCAAAGGGTATAAAATGAGCCAAAAAGATGAATGAAGGGCAATTTTGGACCTAGAGATAGATGACCGGGGCATTTTAGGCCCAATAGGTGGATGAAAGATATTTTTGTACCATTTTCAATAGTTTGAGGACATTTTAGGCCCTTCTCCGTTGTCTCTATATATTTTCATTTATTGTCCATTTTAGTCGTTTCATATCTAATATTTTATGTTTTTGGGGATGATTTTTGAAATGAAGGTCTTTCTGAAACAATCTTTCTATTTCTATGAAATAGTGATAAGGTATGCATACATTTTTCCCTCCCCAAACTTTACTTGTGAAATTTTCACTTAGTATATTATCATGAATGTTAGATCTGAGTTTTATTTTTAAAATTGAATGCAATAAATTACTCTTTCGACTTATTTTTAGTTGTTCACTATATTATTTTAGAATGTCTAATAATAATTGTTCAATTTATAAAATTAATGAATAATTTATCATTTATATCTATTTAACATTTGTTACTAAATAGAAGTATTCATTTTTCAATGGTTAAATGATTTATATTTAATAAGAGTGATTTGGTAAAATTATTTCTATCATCTACTGCTTCTTAATACTTGTGTCAAGTAAATAGTAGACAATTATTATTGAATAGAAGAAATATTTAAAAAGAATTAACTTAAATAGTAGTTTAACTCATTTTTAAACTAAAAATAATCTATATATATATATATATAATGTATGCATATCAACTAGAAAAAATAAATAATAATTTCAACGAATTATTTGTATAAAAATTCAAATATTCTAACTCAATTATTTTTTTAAAAAAATTAACATAGAATAAGTAAGAAAGGAGATTACAAAATAATAAATTAAATTTTTATATATATTATATAATCAATTAATTGAGCCGCTAAAATTAAGATGAGCATTTTGGGTGAGTGAGTGAGAGAAAATCTTTTCCGTAAGCCGACAGTGCTAGTTTACATTGGAAAGCAATAAACAAATTCAATGCTCTCATTTTATTTTTTAATAGTTGAATTCAATAAAATTTAATAATTTTTATAAAAATAATATATTTTGTATTAATAAATTTATTAAATATGTATAAGTATTATCATTTGTATTGTCTGATTTTAAAATATATATAAAGTGTATCTCCAATTGAATCACTTTACACTAGAATAATTTTTTTTCCATTCAATGAACATAGAAAAAAATTTAAACTTTTTTGCATTCAATGGATATAGAATAAAATTTAACTCAATATTATATTTAAAATAACAACACAAATGCAATACAGGTGGGCATACATATTGAAAAATCAAAAAATCGAATTGAATTAAACTAATTCGGTTCTTCGATTCGATATCGATGCTCTTTTTTCAAAAGTTTAGTTTTTCATTTTGGTGTCGAGGTCTCGAAATTTTGGTGCACCGAAGAATTGAACCTTAATTAAAAAAAATTTGAAAATATATATATATATATATATTTAACGAAAAAAAACAAATTATATATATACAAATCAATTAGCAATTAAATAATTCATGAAATAAGCCAAATTAGCAATAAATTTATAATTTGTATAGTTAACTTGAAACATTATTTTTCAAAAGAAATCCAAATATATTTTTGCCGATTTATGTCATGTAACTGTTCTTGATAAAGATAAATATGTGTTCCATGGGGTCACATCATCACTTTACATGATTTTAAATTTTCAAGTATTTTATACTTTGATTTTGTCCTCATTTTATTTTTCATTAATTTGTACCGAAAAATCATTTTAAAAACACTAAACAAAATCGAACTGAACTTTAGTTCAGTATATGGTGCACATTTTTTCAAAATCAAAGAACCAAATCAAAATTTACTAAAATCGAACCGAAGAACCGAATATCCACCCTACGATACAACAACACCTACGAGTCATAAAATGAACTAATCATGTGTCAACATCGTACCACATTATTTGGCTACTAAAACTATGACTCATGTGTTAACACGTTGTTGTTCTTAATTATCGAGCATAATCTATTAGATTATGGTGCTAATTTTAATTAATTTTTTGTAAATCATGATTAGCTTATCGTTCTTTCTAAATACTGTTTTATCCAATTAAATTTGTACCCAACGATTTTCTAATCCAGAGAGATCTTTCAAAATAATTATTTTATACAATAATAAAGTATACATTTTATTATTTTAATTTTCATATTGATAGTTTTGAGTCGAATTTTCGAATAATTAAAATCAGACTATGGACGGAAAGCAGTTTGTTCTTATCCAAATTCTGGAATAATTAAGTAATCCACAAACTCCAACAATTAATGATTTTGTTAATTTTAATTGATTAAGTCTAAGCCTAATTAGGTTATCCAATTAATAGCTATGCTACTCATTAATTAGTACTTAGTAGGTGGTCATATATATAGGATAGGAGTAATATTTTTTTGGGTGAGTGATCGTAGGATAATCACAACGATTCGAGTGAGTAAAATTTATTTTTATCATGGTGATACAATTTTTCTAGAAAAAACTCATACTAGTGAAATTTATATATAACTTTCTTTCAGTTTCAACTATTAATGTGAAACTTCTTTTTGCATATACTTAAATCATTTGATGACATGATTTTATTGGCTTTTTGACTTCTAACATCAATGCGTGTGTATGTGTATGTTACGTTGTTATATATGAACAATAATTCTTCTCAGGACTATCTAAATAAAATTAGGGACTTCAAGTCAGCTTTTATCAAGAGACATGGTTTTTTCTAGTTAAAATATAGGAATAGTTTCAAATATATACAATAAAATAATTAGTTTACAACAAATAAAATCGTGTTTTATTTATATAAAAGTAGCCAAAAATCATATGAAATATACAGTGACTATACAATATAGCTGGCCAAAAGTCATAGAAAGTATACGCTGACAATATAATGTGAATTACTTATACATAGGTTATACACTAAATATACATTATGATACACTCTATACATGAAATATACACTGAATAACTATTATTTTGGTAATTGAAATGACCGAATGATCATTTGATGTAATTATATCTAAAAGATGTAAATTGAATGACAATAACAATATACCAAGTGTAATCCTACAAGTGAGGTCTGCGGATGGTAAGATGTACACAGACCTTATCAACTAAGAATTTGACTAAAACAATTTAATAGATTGATATAATGATATATTGAAATAGTATTACACTAAATCTGATAAGTTGATACAATGACATCAAAATAATATTTTGCCTCAACATAATGATAACTAGTTGCAATGCTTGAAATTGAAAAAGACTTTAAAAAGAGATTTAGTGACTTTATGATTGAAACAATGATATGATCTTTAGCAAGGTCAACAGGTCATACATAAATTATAAAAAGTTCGATTTCTAATTTTGCAAATTATGCTAGTTCTAATTTTAATTTACGAGCGACTCGTCCCTACCGTCGTTTGCCATCCGTATGTGCGTTGCATGCATGACGCTTTGCCTAGTCTTAAATATAGAGTAACATATACAAAAGATGGTGCAATTTAGATGGCTTTAATTGGTTAGTACACTTAAGGGAACCAAATTGTGTCCTCTTAGTGGTTAACATGATTGGAAAAGACTCAAGAAGATTGGTTTCATCAAAATTGATGGACTAATTTAGTCAATATGTCATGTGAATTGGTGCTTTAATTTATTTTTTCTTCATTTATAAGCATAAAACTACTAATGTAGAGTTCAATCACAGATAAAGCAGATTCTTTTAAGCGGGCCATAATAGATCAAGACAATAAACGATCAAGATCCAATTCGATTCAAATTTGTTTGGATCAAAACGGGTTGAGTAATGGATTATAGAGCTAGTCATGACCGTTCCCATCCAACTTTTATGAAGTTTTACTCATTTTGTTTGTTCTTTTTCAATATTTTAGTACTTAATTAATTTTTTTTTTAATTCTAGCTATATAAAACATATCAATTTTTTAAAAATATTTTGACAAGATGTTTCTCAAGTCAATTCTAGTTGCATATCAACCCAATTTTAAATGAGTTGGGTTGAACTAAAATAATCCGCTCAAACTTCAAGGGATTGGACGACTTGGGTTTAATTTTACCATCCTTACCAAAACCTCTAAAAACAACTTTGTTATCACGCTTACATTGATCATAGGCGAATTCAAGATTTTTATACACATATATCTAAACTTTGAGTCTAAAACGAAGAAATCCATATCCAAATTTGATATGTTACAAGTTATTCAATCCAAAATATTTAAAAATAAAAAGTTACGAACGTACTTGTTTTGCTTTACACTTTTACATTATGCTTTAGCTGTATGTGCATTTTGGTGACATCCATCCTATCACCAATCTTCTTGAATTCCTATTTATCCTTCCTTCTCCACCACCCTTTACACATAGATAATTGATTATTGATGATGGAACTAGGTAGGGAATTCAACATATAAAGAACTAAATGCATGAATAAGCTAAAGGAATTCAACGTCTGATCTGCCAGATATGAATAGATATTAATTTTGATTTTATACGTATAAAGTGTACTTTTTCAATTCAAATAAACCTTCCAACATTCGATTCCCCAGCTCTGTCCCTGGTTGAGTCCAGTCATGACTTTATATTAAGCATAAGATAATTAAATAAAGGAAAACATTATTATTTCACCGCACACAAAATTTAAAAAAGAATGAAATACTTTTGACAGATTTCAAAAGTGCCTTTGAATTTTATGATTTTAAATAAGATATATACATCATAATGAACAGAAAATCAAGGGGTCGTGGTTGAGTATGGAGTGTATATATAGATGAGTAATAAGGGGTCGTTTCGTAAAATATATAAGAATAGTGTTGAATATGGTGTTGTATGACAATAAAATTTCGATCGCGAGAAAATAATAATCAAGGGACGAAAAATATTGCAACAATCGTTATATTTTATTTCAAGGAGTGAGTTCTACAATCTCTACGGATCCTCTGATTCGCCTTTTCAAATATAAATTCAAGAGCTCTTTAGCTTGATCTTGAATCTTATGAAACTTGATGAATTTGATCTTGACTTGTACTTGAATTCAAGGGCTTTTGGGCTTGATCTTGAATCTTGTGGTCTT
>JBCEWC010017440.1:0-12496 GCA_038996855.1 Solanum aculeatissimum
AAAATAAAAGAATTAAGGAAAGAACTAGCTTACCAAAAATCTAGACTAGAGTATAACATAATTGCAGGAGTTAATAAGAAATCAATACAAGTACAAAGGAAAACTATAGAAAATTTAAAAATACATATAGTGAAGGCCCCTTAAAAGGATGGGACAAACACAAAATTTCAATAAAAATAGAACTAGTCAATTAAATAGAAAATTTAACATATTAACTCCTGCATGAATCATGAGATTTCCTTAATGGTATGTAAAATCATTAAATGACAATTTAATGACATTTAAATGACAATCATAAGCATACAAAATCTCAGGCATGTAAAATCATTAAATGACAATTTCTAACATAAATTATGCATATAATTAAGAATAAGAAATACCCATAGTGAAATAAACTTTGAAATTAAAGGATTAAGTAAAAAGGATTTTGGGGGCTCTATGGGTGGAAGAACTCATAGATAAAGAGACCCACATACCTTAATGGACTTGAAAAGAAAAGAGGAAATTTTGAAGAGGCGTTAGAATCTCCTTGAAGCTTGGCCTTCAATGGCTATATCTTGAAACACTGGAAATATAGAAGAATTTGGAAGAGAAATGTTGGAGAGTTTTTAGAGGATTTTAGAAGTTCTTAAGAGTCAAATAGGTATAAAAATGGTGAAATTTTCAAGTATTCCCATATATAAGGATTCTGGGATATGTCCCAATAGTCCTTACCCAAATCTTGAAATTTTCAAAAAAAATTATATTGTGGTGAAACGGGACCACAACATGGACTTGTTCTGTCATTGTTCATTTTTGCATGAAGTTCAATTTTCCTCTATTTTGATCTTGAGATGAGTCTAGATCAGTTTTACACTAAAATGGACCCTCTCCGCGATGCAGAGAGATCGTAAATGCTTTTGGAAAGTGCAAAAACATGCAAAAAATATTTTTCAATACGGTTAACTTAAAAATCAAAGGAGACTATTTTCTCCCATAATTTTGCCTCATGAACAAGAATACAATATTAGATTTGCCAAAAAATGTATGAAAAATATGTTATTCAAGGAATCTACTATAAGGGCATTCCGAAAGACTTTGGGAGGTGTTACAATATCCCTCCCTTGGGAACATTTATCCTCAAATATGAAGGGAGCTAGCATGAAAGAAGTGGAATAACATATTCCAACTTATTACGGATACAATAATCCAAGTCAAATGTTTTTTTTATGAAAAGTCCAAAGTTTTTAGCAATGAACATCATACCAAATTGTGTAAGTAACATATTCACATAATTGCACATGAAACTTCAATCAAAACTTACTCCATGAGCATGCATGCATAATAAGTAACATGTTAAGACTAAAATAAATGATGCATGAGGATGAACATGAAACTACCACTTTTACCAACATCCCAACACAACTACTTAAACCAAAATGTCAACCATAACACCACAACCAAGAAGCCATTTGGCACCAACCATTACCATATTCAAAGAAACACATACATATCAAGCATAACATTTCGAGCTCTCTCCTTTTCCTTCCTAGTGGCCACCAGGCAATCCTTTCTCCTGGGTCCTAACTCGCCACACTCAAAATAACCTTCTTGTCCCGTCAAACACTCTCCTAAATGCATTTTACCATATTTGTCACAAGTAGGATAGGAGTTTCTTTCCTTCTTACTCTTAGCCCCTGGAGCCTTAGTAAATGATGATCCACTCTTATCAAAAGAAGCCCTCTTAGACTCTCTTTCTTTCTTTCTCATCTTTTCATCTTCAATTTGCTCTATGTAAGTCATAAGCCTTGAAATATTCATTTTCTTTACAAGCATAGCGACTGACACTCTTGGATAAGCAAGTTGAATAGTCCCGACATAAATTTGTTCATACTAGCATGGGGGTTGGAAACCAACGATGAAGCATATTTGGAGAGTTGGGTGAACTTGAGGTAATACTCTCTCACACTCATATTCCCTTGCTTAAGGTTGATAAACTCTTGCATCTTGGCTTTCCTCAACTCCAAGGGAAAGAAATGATCTAGGAAAACATCTTTGAACTCTCCCCAAGAAATAGGAACCTAAACCTCATTCCTCTCACTTTTTTATTGAGTATACCATATTTGAGAAACCTCTTTTAGTTGAAATGTTGCCAACTCTGCATTTTCCTCCGAAGTCACTCCCATAACGACTAACACCTTGTGCACCTCATCCATAAATGCTTAAGCATATTTCTCCATCTTTGAACTATAGAACCTGAGAGGGTTCATCCTAGAAAAGTCCCTTACTCTAGGAGCCGAGGTGAAAACATTTGGAACATTAGCACCTCGATTGACTTGATCGGTCATATAACTTGTGCTAACATAGTCAAAGCGGCTCAAAACTCCACATAAGTCACCCCTTTATCTTGAGGCATTCTTCTTGGAGGCATTATCTAGAAGCGCAAAGAGAAATAATAAGAAATGGGAAGTCTTAAGATAAGTTCTAAAGCCCGACATAGATCATGAAAAAGTAAGTCAATTCCTAAACACCTTATAGCCTCCTACTCATAGATGTGGCGCGCTTTATACCCATGAATAAGACTCTATTCTATGTGGTATGCTGAATTTTTAAGGACCATTTATAAACCTAGTACTTTGATACCAAACTTGTCACAACCCAAGCCTAGGGCCTAGGTGCGATATGGCGAATGAGAACCTAAAGGTGCCCCAAACAAGCTTCATAGCATACGTAAGAACATTCTTGGTTAAGAAGCACAATTCAACTATCATTAATTAATATTAAGGGGGTTAGGTTCTTAAGATCCACTTTATGGGACAAGGGATATGGAATTCCTATTATTCAAACACATTATGCAATTCTAAGGAAAAAGGAACATGGGGTGCACTTTATAGGGAATATGGACTTAGGAAATTCACTATCTTATGAGCATCATCAAAAGCAACCACATATATGGGATAGGCACTAAGGGGAGTCTATATACACATAAGCATCACAAGATTCATACATAGCATGATATATAACAATACATCTAGTCATAAGTGGAACGGGGGCCAAGACATGTTTCGAACTAACCCTCAAGTAAAGTAATAAAAATATCAATATCCAACATAAACAAACTAGATAGAAGACAAATATTGCCCTTGAACTAGAGCACTCACCACAAGCAAGATCTTATATGGTCCAAATCTAGCCACATGGAGGATATTGACGAGTGTCGATCCCTACATGGTGAAATCATATAGGCATAAAGTATGTGTTAGTACTATAGAAAGTACTAAGTATGCGAGCATGCAATTTAATAAAGTATAAGTCATAAACTGGTGAACCATTTGATCATTTAAGATATCACTTAAGCCATGAAACGTAAGGTAATACATGTAGAAGGTAAGGAATGTACACTTACTTGATTACATGAGAAAACACGTCAACTTAGAATAATGAGGGACATAGGTTATTATGCATAAGTAAAATAACCATACTTTTTAGGAAAATAGTGTATTTACTTTAAGGGAAGGACCATCTTACTGTAAATGGAATATTAGTAATCATAACAAAGAACACCATGCATACTTGTAAAGAAATTCATGTACCTTTATGAGAAATATCATTAGTAGTAACAAGGAACCATAAGCCTATGTGAGGAAATCATTTGAGATAGTAAAATAATGAGTTATATAATTCATGAACCACCTACCATACTAGTAAACATCTTTGGGAATAATAAGAAGGAATCATCATATGTCATCATAAAAGGACACCTTAGGACATGGGGAGAACTTAAACATATCTGAGAGAAATATTTAACCGACATAAACCTTGTGAGTTAAACTATGGAGTCTCGATATTTTCCCTACACCCAAAAAAGGAGGAAGTCACTTGTGAAGGTGGTCTTCTAAGATGCCTAAGTGGATCTACTAAAGTTAACTAGTAAGAAAAACTCTACTAACGGGTGGTAAGAAATCAACCTTTACTAATGGGTGACCACTATTTCCTATGGTGGCATATAGTTATGTGACAATGGGATTCTACTAACGGTCTCTCTCCCTAGCTCTGGGGAGTTTTCGCGTTTATCCCAAAGTCTACTCGGTTCTAAGTGTAACTCTCACGGAATAATCATAAGCATGAATCATAGAGTCATTTAATATAGAGAGGTATTCTACTAACCCATCCCATAAGCATCTAGATCATTAATCATCAACATAAGGATAGCTCCCAAGTCTTGTCTATGCTTCTACTAGTGGCTTATCATCATCTTATAATCATAGCTAGGTGAGGGACTGACATTGAAATCATTCATTCATTCTTGACTTCAATAAGTCTAGTCCCATGGACCATACACACATGAGTATAATCGTGACATGCATAAGCGTGTATACAATAACATCACAAATAAGCTTTACAAAAATGTATAGCTTTCATTAGATTCCAAACAAGTTTCATAACATGCTTGATAGTCCCTTATCATTCATAATATTCACGAACTTGCATACATAAAGTAAATCTTTTTTATCATACATAAGAAACTTCATCATATGAGCTTAGTGGGTTCATGCATAATCATGAAATTCAAGAGTAACATGCATGATAGGGTAAAACATTATCACTTGAAACCATTCAAACAATCCACAATAACCATTGAGAAATTCTAGTTAAGGCATCATGAAAATCATCCCATAAATTATAATTTACATAACTCATAATAAGATTCAAAGACCCATAATAGTCTAAGATAGGATATTTTTTCAAAATTCATCAACCCATGCAATTTGAAAACAATACATACTCATTTGAACATAATATTCATTATTGAAACCAATATACAACTTTTAAGTAAATATCTGACAAGAACCATTTAGTAAATCATCAATCCAATGTGATAATGTAAAGGATTCACAAATTCTAACTCATGTCATGGATGTAAAATCATTGAATGACAATTTCTAACATAAATCATGCATATAATTAGGAATAGGAAGTACTTATAGTGAAATAAATTTTAAAATTAAAGGATTAAGTAAAAAGGGTTTTGGGGCTCCATGGGTGGAAGAACCCATAGATCAAAATACCCACATACCTTAATGGACTTGAAAATATAAGAGGAAATCTTGAAGAAGCTTTAGAATCTCCTTGAAGCTCTGCCTTTAATAGTTATGTCTTGAAACCCTAGAAATTTAGACGAATTTGGAAGAGAAATTTTGGAGTGTTTTGAGAGGATTTTAGAAGTTTATAAGAGTCAAATAGGACTAAAAATGGTGAAATTTTCAAGTATTCGCGTATATAAGGGTTGAAAAATATGTCCCAATTGTCCTTACTCAAATCTAAAAATTTTCAAAAAACTTTGTATTGTGGTGAAACATGACCACGACTCGAATTTGTTCTGACCTAGTTCATTTTTGTGCGAAGCTCAATATTTTCCTTTTTTAGCCTTAGGAAGAGTCTAGGTCAATTTTAGACTAAAATGAACCCTCTCTACGACGTAGATAGGTCGCTGAAATTTCTGGTAAGTGCAAAAACATGTGAAAATATATTTTTTATACGGTTGACTTACAAATCAAAGGAGATCATTTTCTCATACAATTTTCCTCATGTACGATAATACAGCCTCAGATTTTCCAAAAAATATATGAAAAATGTGTTATGTAAGGGATCTACTATAAGGGTATTCCGAAAGACTTTGGGAGGTGTTACAAATATTATAGCCAAAATAACTATATTTATGTTGTGGTTCATGTTTTGACAACTTATAACATTTGTAGTCAATCAAGAGAGGTAAAGGTCACGTGGAAAAATTTGGAGCACGTGGATTCGCCTTCCAAGTAGGCTAAGCTTTGCTTACCTCTGGACTGAGCTAAAATACATGTTGGGTGCCTGTTTGTTGTTGGAAGATCCTAAGGTAAAGTTTATACATGTTAATGGAGACTATGATTATTTATGTGTGGGTACTGTGACATTGATATCTATTGTAATAACTAATTCCAAAATTGCTGAGTTGTGAATGAATCTGTTAAGGGCTAAACGTACACTTATGCCACGTGATTTATATGTTTGCTTATCTAGATTTTTGTTTACCTATGTGGATGATCTGGTACCGATGATATGTAATATTATATTTCTTTTATCAATACACACATCTATTTGGTTGCTTGTATACTTGTTTGGGTTATCTGGTGTTGGGGAACTTGTATATTTTGGGAGATTGATTATCTGTTGTACTCTTGACTATGTACTGAGGTTCTGTCATTGTGGTTCAATTGATATATTGGACTCCTGGTTACCTAGTGGTTGGATTGTGATCCTATCTGTGATATAGGTTTAACTGGATTATCTGTTGTTATTGGGATATTTATTGTATTATCAATTGGACTGCCTACTATTTTGTCCTGGCAATTATTACAATTATCAGCTGGTTGCCTATTGTTGCATCAACTTGACTGTTATCATTGTTCTGAATACTTAAGATACCTCTGGTTATTTGCTTTCTATGGGACTTAGCTTAGGCTTAAGCCAGTGCTATCCTAGATTTGCATTATTCAAAGCCTGTATTGTTACATATACACACAACATGACTTTAGAGGCACAGATCCTGGGAGACCAATTGAGAAGTTGACTATACATAGGTTTGAGTCCCAGATGATTATTTTGGGGTTTGAGTCCTTGATGAGTTTCTTGGGCTTGAGTCCCAGATGAATTTTCCTGGGTTCGAGGCCTAGATGACTATTCCTAGATTTGAGGCCAAGTTGACTATTCCTAGATTAGAGGCTTAGTTGATTTTCATAGGTTAGAAGCCCAACCGATTGTCAGACCACTTGGCCCTGGCTGACTTCCTTGGCCGGCGGCCAGGTTGAGAAGGGGGTTTGAGGCCCCAAGAGTTTGAGGCACCATTTGATAGATAGGGGTTTGAGGTCCCAAGAGATAGTTAGGGTTTCAAGGCCCTATGTTTTACTATGTTATGCACTAGTTGAGATATCATAATACCATCTATTAATGATTCTTATATCCATATACCTATTCACCCTGATTGTGCGTGGGTGTACCTTCTAGGCATATAGGGACCCAGTTGGAGTACAGGCATAGACACTATGGCCTTACACCCACATACAACACTATACCTCAACCGTGTGATAATTATGATATGGTTCTGTTTAGGTTTTATCAGTTGGTTTCTTGTACACTGTCTTTTCTGATCAGTTGGGTTCTCCTGGTTCCGCAAACATATTTGACATGTAACCTTGGTTCAGATAGCTAGCATTACAACATTTCATGGCATTTGTTCTTACTATATACTTACTATATTTCACTCAATCGGACGATGATGCCTACTGTATACCTTCCACCGGTAGTTACCCCTACTTCTCTGCATCTACTTGTGGTGCAGGTTTAGGTATGAGCCATGGTCGCTGATCTAGGAATGTGGTAGCCGTTCCAGGAGACTTTTGGTGAGTACCGAGTAATATTTGGGATTTTCTACAATCTCCTTTATTGAGAAGATTAGCATGACTATTTCTCATTCAAGGAACATGGAGACTAGTTGAAGTATTGAGCCTTCCGATTTGGCCATCTTGTTTGTGGCTTATATTGTATGTTGTTAGTTATCGTGATGCTTAGTTACTCAGACAAGTACCGTGGGTTTTGGGTTGGCTTCCCTATATATGGGGTCTAACAGACGTCATCATGACTTGAAAGGTTGGGTCGTGACATGACAACATCTATGTCAGCAAAAATCCTCAAACAAAGCCCCATATTCACTTTTCAAGCTAACCTCGACGTTCCTCACAGAAAGTCTTATAGTTTAGGCTCTTGAATCACTAAATTTAGACCCAAAATGGTTGAGAAATCCAGTTCCAAAAATTCAAAAAATATAAGCTTACAATAGGTCATGGCAACAGGTGTTTCATAGAATTTACCTCAAATGATGACTCAAATGCAAATTCCAACCACACCCACGCATTCCTTGCAAAAACCCACATAATAGGCCTTTAAATCACTCAATTTAGACTTGAGATCACTGAGAAAGTTTTTCTTCAAGAAATCCAAATGAGTTGCGTCTATAAAACAAAATATATAGGCCCATGAAGTGAACTTCGTAGTCTCGAGGCCCAAGCCCGTGATCATGAATGTCCAAGATCCTCTACATCACGAATGTGACACGAGTCCTGTGATCGCGAGGTTTAACATGCTAACCTTTGCGAGCCTGGTGTTGTGAAGCACAAATGACCTAACCCTTCACGAACGTGGCTAAGAGGCTCGCGATCACAAAGAATAATGGGGCTTGCATTAAATATCAGCTGAAAGCTGATATTTTCCAAGTTTAAAAATCTCCAATAGGGTGCTCGAAATTCATTTGTAACCCCATGCGTGCAAACGAACTATGCCACTCCACCAAATTTGACATTTTGGACACAATGGCGTAGTCAAAATTTCAATACGAAGTCATTACGAATGAATATGGATCCCACTCCCAAGAATATTTTTCAACCAAAATCTACTAAGGGGATTAAAATGACACCAAAAGCCTCGAGAGGCTCGTGCCATAGGATTTTCATATGCAAATTAATTTACTTTTGGTATAGAATAAATGGATGAAATCCCGATGCAACAACTTGCAAGGGGTTGTGCATTGCTACTTGCTTAGGTTTCCATTGATTGTATTTATCTACATGGAAATGAATTCATCCATCAAACCCCCCATTTGTGTGCACTCAAACATGTTTAGTCGACCTTTGGCCTAAGTGACTTCGTACTGCTATAGTCTCTAGTTAGGACTTAGATATGAACATCTCCCCTTCGTTATTATCCGCCCTAAAGTTTCTTAGTAAACAGAGATCGTTCAGTAATGACCTAGCCTTTTGTGAGACTTTTGATTTATCTCTTTTGTTAGATCTCGACTTCTCCATTACGATCACGTTTTATACCCCTACTAAGAAGCCAACCACATAGAGGGGCGAACCAAAAAACTAAGCTTTTCAGAACAAACTAATCTTCCGTGCTGCCCCCTACTCTCTCTATATAAAAAAGCCTCTGGGAAGTGAGAAGAGCTAAGCCACTAATGTTGTGACGAAGGTTAGACCTCATAAAGTTATCAAAGCTAAGGTTTCGTATATCTTATATCATTTTGATCGAGCAAGAACTTATAAGGAAGATCTTCATTGCCCTTTGAAAAAAGTAAAATAAAAGAGTGTTAGGGAAGAGAAAAAGTTGTAGAAGTGCTTCCAAATCTCATGAATAAGGCAGAATTTCTAACAAAACTTTTCACCTCTTGCTTTCATAGAAAAGCCTACGGGAAACGCAAAGAGCTACACCACCAATGTTGTGGTGAAGGTTAGATCTCATAAAGTCAACAAAGACAAGGTTTCGTGTGTCTTATATCCTTTCGGTCGAGCGAGAACTTATAAGGAAGACCTTCATTGCCCTTTGGGAAAAGTAAAAAAAAGCGTCAGGGAAGAGAGAAAGTTGCAAAAGATATTCTAGATCTCATGGAATAAGGTAGAATTTCTAACAAAACTTTCCATCACTTGCTTTCATAGAAAAAAGAATTTAGGAGATGAAATCCTGATTACATTACTGCTGGCCAAAATTGGATTTGAAAGAACAAGCCAGAGAAAAGAAGTGTTGAGATAATACCTTTCATCCAAATCTCATCTATTGAAAAAGGGAGCCCCCTTGATCACCTAAAGAGATTTTAGGTAGAATTCAAAATTTTTGTTCAGACACATTCTTCAAGAATGTTGACCAAAGTCAACCGCTAGCTAGTTTTCAAGGCTAAAATGCTAAAAATAATTTAAATTCCCATCAAAAGTCTCGAGATTCGAACCAAGCATACTTTTAGCTAATTTGACCATTTCAGAGCTAATGGAACTGTAATAAATCCGTTTTGAGTTCATTTTCTCGTACTTTTTACCAAAGTCATCTTTTCAAGTTATAAGGACCTCCAAACATGGAAAGCTACACAAAATCCAAATGAATGATCAGACAATCGAGCCACCAATGCCAGCAGGTCATAAATGACCTGGGATTCACTCTAGGAAAGCTCTAAATGATAAAACAAAAGCAGTATAAGAAAAATGACCTAGAGGGTCATTATAATATTTGTAAATATATAACTAGTATATATATGTGTCAACAATTATATATATCTACTGGATAATTGTATATATATATGTATAATTAGTATGTATATGCATCAATAAATATAATAGTAATAATGAATATAGTTTGTATCAATGAATAAATTGTATCAACAAATATAATTGTATCAATGTTATGTTAAAGTTCAACATTTGTATTGGAGTAGTTGATTATTATTATTTATATCAATGTTGTATCAATTGGATTAACAAATAATTTATATCCGAATATAATCGTATCAAGTTTAACATTTGTATTTGTATAATTGATAGTGATCATTTGTATCAATGTTATATCGGCGAATATATATATACATATATTTTGTATCACTGAAGAGGATCTATATAATTGACACTTATCATTTATATTTATATAAATAGATGTTAATGTTTGTATTTGTAATATTAATTTATAATTTGTATTTTTATTGAGAGAGAGAGGAGGCAAAAAAAGAAGAGAGAGAGGGGAGGGGGGGTAGAGAGAGAAAAGCGGCGAGTGAGAGATGATATAGAGAGGAGAGCAAAGAGAGGCGAGAGAAAATAACAACAAACCCTAACTATAACAACAAGTTGTAATTCTTTCAAACTATTATAACATATATGACATGTTTGCCTAGTTACAAAATTTATCCTTTTATTTTTTTTCTTGGATATATTTAAATTAAACTACTCACACTTTCATATTAGTAAATAAAGTTTGAATAGATATATCCGACAAATTATATTATATAAAATGATTCAAGTTATATCAACTTGAATTAATCTTTCTTAATTAAAAGAGAAAAGGGTCAAAAATACCCCTCAACTTTATTTTATTTTTTGACATTACCCTCGAAGTTAAAAGTAAGTTGAAAATACCTCTGCAGTTAATAAACTTTTCACCCATACCCCTCAATTGGATGGAAATCCCAAATAACATAATTTTGACCCGTTTTATCTATTAACGAATCCCTTCCCAACCCAAACCCAAACCCGACCCGTTCTAAAATAACACCAAACTCAACCAACCTAATTCCTAAAATTACCCATTTCTTAAAATCCTAAATTACACCATCATCATTTTCTTCTCCTTCTTCTTCTTTCCTCATCATCATCATCTGTGAATTCCTTGAAAAGGGTTTTTGCTATTGTTGAAATTATTATTATTATTATTATTGGGGTTGTTAATGTTGTTGTTAAAATGAATGAGAGCGAGGGTCAGATCTGTGTAAAATGGGATGGGGGCAAAGAGGAGAAGAAGATGATGACGCCATGGCTGCAAAAATGAATTGGATTGACTGATCCGGATTTTTTCCCGCCATTGTCTCCTTTTTCTTCTTTGTGGTTATAGTTGCCGTCGTCATTTTCATAGTCTCTCTACCTCTATGAGGTAGTGGTGAGGGTTGCATACATTTTTACTCTCCCCAGACCCCACTTGTGGGATTCTACTATGTATGTTGTTGTTGTTGTTGTTTTGTTACCCCAATTTTTTAAAGAGAAAATGAATACCCATTGGCTATTATCGATATTGAATTCATATAAAGTAACATGAGCAGTAGTAATAAAGATTTCTTTAACAAATGGATCAATTCTCTGAAGAACCGTTAAGTTAAGAAGTTTGGTACTGTTTTGGTCCAAATTCGGCATTAATTTTCCATTCTGAAGCTTTGTTTTGGGAGCTAATTTTACGATGTTTGTTGAACTTTATAGAGAAAACCCTAGAAATCCTCTGATTTGTTGTCCTGCCATTGATTTTATGATGGGTAATTTTAGGAATTGGGTTGGTTGAGTTTGTTGTTATTTTAGGACGGATCGGGTTTAGGTTGGGGAGGGATTGGGTAATAGATAAAACGGATCAAAATTATGTTATTTGGGGATTTCCATTCAATTGAGGGGTATGGGTAAAAAGTTTATTAACGTCAGGAGCATTTTCAACTTACTTCTAACGGTGAGGGTTAGGTCAAACAATAAAATAAAGTTGAAGAGTATTTTTGATCATTTTCCCTAATAAAAAAAAGGATATAAGTCTTATCGTTAATTTAGAAGCGCATCATATTATTAGCCTTATCGTTTCTTCTAATAATATTGCACATTATCAAAGGGATCTTATTAGTCAACAAAGAGTTTCAGTTCTTCGATTTATAAAAAAAATTGTTGCTTGTTATTTTCAATAGTTACGCTCAAATTTCTCTTAAAATTGTCATGTCTCAATATATTTAATTATTTTTTTTTATATTTTTTTAAAATGACATTTTCTCCTTTTTCAGTTCATATCACACAATTTCATATATCTTATTTTGATTAAAAAGTATTACAATCCTTTTTACCATTTTTGGGGGTAAGTAGTAGTAAGTAGTAGGGAAGTGCATTTTTTTATAATTAGAAATAATTTACCATTTTTGGGGTAGTAA
>JBCEWC010017441.1:0-12496 GCA_038996855.1 Solanum aculeatissimum
GTAATTGTCCCCATAGTTTGAGTCCCTAGTCCCCAAGTCCTTAGAACTTACGTGCTATGTGATTTGCTTCCGCACTTCCAAACCGATGATGTGTGTAATGATGCTATGATGGCTTGATCGAAGGTCTTTGGGTCCTCTTTCGCCAGGTCACATCTAGGCCCCCTATCCGGGTCGTGATAACTAATATCTTTGATTCGGATAGTTTCATGGATGAGGAGAGTGTACTAAATTACCAATTAGTATATCTCTTATGAAAATAATCCATTCATGGATTGGAAGCATCTTGAGTTGACTATGTGAGTATCAAGCTTGGATATGTGATGTTCGATAATTGTGAGTGTGTGTTGTCTATACATTGTTTAAATTTGGAATCCATTTTACCATGTACGGTTAGATAATTGTTGAATGTCATGTTTTTGTGATAACTAGAACTTTCTTGATTTGTTTTGAGGTGTATCTTGGTTGAACTCGGATCAGGGAGATGACCTTAGGGCTTCTTTGGTTTCTTTTGTGTCCACTTTGACAAAATACGCCTTCATTGACATTGATTATATCTCTAGTGAGCCCCTTTGAGCCTTAAGCCTTTCTTTGGCAACCATGTACCCTTGAACTTTATTTGGAAAGATAATCTCCTCTTGTTTTTTAGTATTCCCTAGTTAGTGAAAGTGGAGGCCAAAGGCAAAAGTTGGGGGTATAGGTGAAAGAGGTGTGTTTCCTATTTAAAAGTTTAGGAAAGAAAAAGAAAGAAGTGGAGGAGTCTTTACATGATGAAAAAGTAAAGGAGGAAAAATACTTGAAAAATTAAGAAAGAAAAGAATTTGCTTGAAAAAGAGGACCCTCCAAAATTGTTGAAGATTAATGCATAGGGGACACATAGAATAGAGATCCAAAGTGAAAAGCTGTCATTTGGAAGAGAAAAAAGAATGAGGATCAAAGAATCATGAAAGAGTGTGTGTAGAGTTCAAGGAGGGATGGGAAACTATTATCCAAATGCTATCCTACCCATCCTTAGCCCACATTAAAACCCTAGCAAAGTCCTTTCTGATCCTAGTCCGGATGAAATTGGGAGAACATGATGGAGAATAAGGGCAATCCTATGAGTAGAAACTTGCATGCCATTTCTCACTTTATGAGCGCGAGTGTTGATTAGATCCTCAAAATTAATATCCTGATCGTGTGTGTATAAGGATCTTCTTTGTTGTGAGGGTAAATGGCAGATCAAATCTATGCGATCAACTTGAGTACATGGAACTAATAATCTAGAATTCAAAGTGATGTTTTTTGATGGTGATGAGCAATTGCATTGGCAATTGAGAGCATAACCTGATCTTGAGCACTTTTTAGTCATCTCTTGAGGCTTCAAAATTGTGTAAGCGGTTTGTAGAAGCTTTGAAGATTGACGAAAAAGGGGGGATTTTATGTGCTACTCCTTATGGACCTATTTGCAAATATTGAGATTTGGAATGATTAGTATTTGATTTGCTTGAGGGCAAGCAAAAGTTCAAGTTGGGGATGTTGATGAGTCTATTTTTGTCTCATATATAGCTTAAAAAATGAAGAGGTATTTCCCTCAATATACTATTATGCCTCACATGCTTAATAATCTTTGTGTTTTATTCCAGGATTAAGGATAGAAGTGAATGGAAAGGTAAAACTCAACAACACAAGAAAAAGGATAAAACATTCCTAAAGGCGGTCAAAAGAGGTATCACCGAAGGGAGACACTGACCGCTTAATATTGTCGAGTCTAACCTCTCAAGAGTGGAGAAAAAGCCGATATTGGTAAAGGTTCGGAGGATCCACAAATAGTATTTGTCTATCGCTGAATAGGATTGGCGAATTGTCAAACAGTATCGGCGATACAAAGTTGCATCACCTAACGTTGTAGAGACTAAGGCCTTCAGCTGATGGATCAAAAGGCGGTCAAGTTCACATTCAGTGTACCACCGAAGTGCTGGACGACAGTCGACCTTGACCACATTATGGTGAAAATGTGCATAACCTGAGCAAAATTTATATGGAGTATAAATAGGATTTTGAAAGGACTGATTGGTATATTAAACAATTAATACACTACACAACAGAGAGAACATTCCATAGAGAATACATTGAATCTTTCTTGGAGAAAAAGTACACTATATTTGAGAAGAAGAGTTTTGTGGCATTAAAGCTTGGGAAAGAGGATTTTGAAGAGTAGAAGAAGAGATTCTATCTAATTCTTTGTAATTTCTCTTTACCCACTGATATGGAAGAAGACATTGGTATTGAATTCTTTATTTTAATTATGTCTAGCTAAAATCCCAATTTTGGGGCTTTCTAATTGACATGGAACTTAATTTATAGTTTGGGTCTTATTTTAAATGTTTTGTTGTTAATTTGAGTGAGTTCATACTCGTTGCAATGTTTAACTAAAAATCTTGAGGTTGCAAACTATTGGTTATTTTTAGATCTTCAATTGTTGCATTAATTTGAATGATTGGAGTGGGCAATGAGTGTCCTATAGTGTTTTGCATGTGAAGCTGTAAATAGTTCATATGAAACAACCCTATTGTCTGACCAGAAGTAGTGGTTGCAAGAAATTCTAGTTTACTCACATCAAATTAACACATTCATTCAAGTAGTGAGACCCATTTATTTAACTCTTGTACCATGTTAACACACTCCTGATATCTCTCTCTATTATTTATTTAATTCAAGCTTAAAAATCGTTATTTAGTTACATGCTAGTTACAATCCCCATTTTTAATGCTTCAATTGTTTTGTTTAAATTAATACATCTACACTCAAACGATTGTTTCCTATGGATACGACCTCGACTCCTTGTTAGGTAACTTATACGATGATGACCGCTGCAACTTATTGATATTTTTGAGGTATGTTGAGGTGGACGATCAAGGAAAATACCAAATAAGAGTCAAATAAACTGCCAAAGATAAAGGAAACCAACAATAACAGAAGTAAGGAAATTCTAAGCTAAGAACTATGCTATCTACACCCTACTGGGCCTGCGTAGGCCTGATGGGGACATAGAAGGAGTAAGATTTCCAGAATTAAAGAAGTAAAGAGTCTACCATGCTGAAATCCGAGCAACCAAAACAAACCCTGAACCGGAGGTGACTAGGAGTGGAAAGACTGCGCATGATCTGGGTACCGAAGTTTGGACCACCCAATACTCGGATTGCTCTCCTAAATAGTATGTGAGAGGGGTCAAGGCTGGGACTGCCCAATACCTAGAATGCTCTCTAGTTAATAAAAGGTTAGCACAAGGACTGCCAAATACCGAAAATTCTCTCCTAAATAGTATAAGAAGGGTCAAGGCTAGGACTTCTTGATACTCTGAATGCTTGTCTAGTTAATAAGAGGTCGAGGCCTAGACTTCCCAATACCTAGAATGCTTTCCTAAAACTAGCTGAAGGTATCAAAATTTCTTTCCTTTCATTTGTACGATAATAGCTATCGAAGATTGCCTTCCTTAATGAATAGAGTCAATGTGACCACCAAATTATCAATAGAAATTGGAACCAAAGCGAAACGGTGCCTAACCTTACCAACATAACTTAAGTCCATCAAACATGGGGAATATAGATTATAGGATATTTATTCGTGCAAGTTACTGCCCAGCTAACATTCAACTATTAGACCCTAGTCTACTACACCATTTTATAGGGATCTAGCCTAGCCAAAACAACATTAGGGAATCAAAAGCAGGTCTCTATTATCCAATACTAAGGCCAACATGGTTCATAACACTAGAATATAGGGAAGACGTACTACTAACAATAACGTCAACCAACAAGATAGTATACATATATACAGTTACCCAAAAATATCGATAACGACCTAAATCATGATTTCTAACACGTAAGACATTTCAATAAGCTACGCCACCATAATTACAACTAATTCAACATGGTTTCACTCAAAAAACCTCAATCTAAAGAAAAGGGAAACCATAGCCTACCTATAGGCTAATCACTCATGCTCCAACTCACTCCGTCGGAGCTTTTTCCTTTTGAACGACCTTTGATCAATGCCATATTGTCAAGTACAAATTCCCAACATCATTTTATTCATTTAGACACTAAATTAGCAAGAAACAAAGAGGGACTAAATTCAAAGCCTATATAATGGGAAAGTGTGGGATCCACATGAGAAATTCAAGAATTGACCATAAAATTTGGTCTAGGACAACACCCCAAGCTCAACAAATGATTAGAAACTAAATTTAAAGTCGAGAAATGCCAAAAAGTGGATAAGCAATAAAATTTCAAAATTTTAGGCTAAAACAAGAAAAGGGAACAAAAGTTATGAATCATAAATTACTAGAACTAGAGTTTCGAAAGTCAAAACCAACCACCCCACAATGATTCTTGCGGAATTCCAATCATTTTAGACCCAAAGATCACTGAAAATAGATTCTGAATGCCTAGGTTACCCTACTTCCAAAATCAACAAAAATCCTTTTTGAAAATTCACAATGCAACAACTAAAAATAGATATTTACTTCAAGTGAAGCTTACAATCCACTTTACAAGCTCACCAACAAATTCTTTGAACTTAGGCTATTGAATTACTAAATTTGCTCTTGAAAAGAAGGACTTATCACACTTTAAAGTTCTATCTATGTGTTGATCACATGCATTTGAAACCTTTAGGCATCGCAAAAGTGTCCTGATGGTCGCTTACATGACACTCCCACCAAGGGGAAGGCTTCACTTTAGTGAGCCCTAGGTCAAAAAAGTGAACCATGCTAAAGCGGCCCTAGGGATCACCCCATAGTGATACCTCCACTTGGGTGGAAATTGCTTTAGCAACGCCATGGTCACTATAGTAATGGTCACTTTAGAGAGCCAAGGCCGCTAAAGTGATGGCACCATCATACAACTGAGGAACTAATTTTCTCCAACTTTAAATTTTCTACCAGGATACTCATAATTCATCCAGAATCTCTTGCATGTAAATTAACTATGCTACCCTATTAAATTCAACATTCTGCATTCAATGGCCCAATCAAAATTTCCATATGATGTCGTTATAACTGATTGTGGGTCCCACTCTCATGGTCATTTTTAGCCAAATTCCACCGAGGGGCTCAGAATGAGCCTAAAGGCCTCGGGAACCAAATAAATGGTCATTCTAGACAAAACATGGCATTCCAGAGCTAACCTTAAGGTTAAATTTTTTATTTGGGCATGTTTTCCAAGAAAGCTGACCAAAGTCAATCGTTGGATAGTTTTAAAGGAAAATGAAAAACTTAGTAAAAACTAACACAAAAATTCTTAATACTCGAGCCGACCGTGCTTCTTGCCTAATTTTACCATTTTGAAGCTGATAAAACTATCAGAATTTTGTTCTGAGGTCGTTTACCAGCAATTTGCACAAAAATCAACTTTTCAAGGTATAAGATCTTCCTAAGTCCAAAAAATAGCACAACTTCCACATAAACGACTAGATGACCGAACTACCAGTGCTAGCAGGTCATAAATGACCTGGGGTTGCTATAGGAATGCTCTAACAGTAGAAATAATATAGTATAGGTAAAATAACCCAAAGAATCATTATTATTACTATCAATCTCAAGCAAACCCTAAATACCCATGTTAGAAACTAGCCATATCCAAGGACGATATCACTAATTTCAAACCTCATGGTGCTTTTCACATGAGTTACAACTATTGAATAAAAAATCAATATCAACCACACGTAACCATTCACAGGACATGCCTCAACCCTTATTCAAACACTCATACCCTCATTTTAAAACCAAATGAATCCATTGAATTATAAATACCCAAAGTGCATAATGTTTATCCATTACCTAATGTCTATGCAACTCATCACGATAGTCTATGTAACTTCTATCAAGATGATAGCATCCACCCTATTCAAAATCATCAATAATCATGTAGAGTCATAATTCCTTACCACTATATGTCAATGTGTCCTCTGCCATGATTGAACAATCCAACCCAATATAAAAATACATAATCTCTCATGTACCACTGCTTATCATCCTAAACCAAAAAAAAAATCATAAAAGTATTTAATAATCTTTCATAACCTTGTGTCAGGCCGACCCACCTTAAATTATTACATACAATCTTGAAGCGAAAAAAATCTATACAGTCCTCAACTTTGAACCAAGGATCTATACATGCAGTCTTATTTTCTTCATATATCTTAACTTGTATCCATATGAAATATTGCTAGGATGTTAGAAGTAACCCACAATCATGACCTATTTCACACCTTAAGACTAGGTCCTAGACGTGAAACAAAAATGGAGAACCATAAGGGACCCCAAACAAGCCTCTTAAGCATACATGGCACATCATTGGTTTCACAGAAGCATAAATAGGAAATAAGCACGTAACAAGTAATTTCTAAGGGAATCTCTCGACTATGGACTCATGCTATGGGGGTGTTATGGGGATGAGGATTTTCATGGATCACATAGCATATAAGTCTAAGGGGCGGGTAATTATGACTCACGCTATGGGGGCATTTAGAGATTTAAGACTTCCATCACATCTATATAAAAAGCATTCAACACATAAGAGGGAATAAAGGACTAAGGGAAGTCTCCAATAGTATATGGACATAATAAGAATCAAGTTCGTAACATACAACCCATGTATCTAACAACACCTCTAAATATGAATGGAATGGAGGCCAAGATATCTCCTGTGCTCACCCTCAAAAGATAGTATAAAAAAATAGAGTAGTCTAATCAAAAGCATGAAAGTAAATGGATGTTATCCCCAAAAGTGGAGGACTCATCAATAACAATTCTTCATTTGAACTGTCTAGCCATGTGGAGGAATAAGATGATAGATGTGAGCTTCGGTTCCTACATGGTTAGATCATGAAGGCGTGTTAGTATATTTTAATGTACTAAGTATGCGAGATGCAATGCAAAAAGGAGCATAAGCCCCAATTGAACAATATGCATATCATACTCAACGGGTATAATATTAATATGTCATGAGTGCTCAATGCTATAGTCAAAATATGCATGAGGGTCATCAAGTCATAAATCCTATCATACTTAGATGGGAAGGGACCATAACTGACATCTAAAACCAAGCGAGCTACTACTTTGAATTCTGATGTTCACTCCACACCGAAAATAGAATGGCCTACCTTTCCAGGGCAAACCAAACATAGACCTTACAAGAACACCACCCTTTTTGGTTAATGCCTCATAATCACTTTACGAGAACATCACCCTTTTTGGTTAACAAATTGTAAGAACCTTATAAAAACACAACCCTTTTATGAATTTAATTTAACATGTACCATACGGGAACTCCACCTTTTTTGCTCATTCATGTAACTTAAGCTATATGGATCCATTAGCTAATTCATAAGCCTATTGTGGCAACATAGTTATGGGACAATGGTTATCTACCTAGTTTTGCTTAGTGCTGACCTCAGTACTAAGGAAAATTCAATATCATACATACTGACTTAATATGCAAAGCATCATAATATCATAATATTTCTTTCATAGAGTAGCTCTCAAAACCAAGGCTTCATCATATCAAAGTAAGGCTTCATAACTTTCATAACTTTTACAATCTTTCATCTATCATATTATGCATAACAACCCTTCCATTCTTATCATTCATAATTTACATATCTTTCCATAAGGCTCTCAACATCTTAGAATCTTGGCATAAATATTATTTCAAAACCATAGTGGGTACATATTCACAACTTTAAAACCATGAAAATCATGAGTAAATGACATGAGAGTTGAAAAATAGAATCACTTATTCATTATTCAAAGAACTCACGAAAAACATAATAAAAACTGTATTAGGGCATTAGCTCACCCTTATATATATAACATAGATTTCACACAATTATTCACTACATAATAATGGATATGGATAAACCATCACAAAATACTTCATATTATCCTCATATAAAAGAGTTCATAAAATCACTATGCATTTCCATAACTTGAGAAGACAAAAGGGAGAGGGAATGGTTGAGCTTACTGGAGGAAAGGTCCCCACTAATCAAAACCCATATACCTTGGTGCTTTTATGGAGGAAAGACAACTTAGGAGGGGAAGGATTCGAAACTTTAGCTTGCTTCTTTCTTCCTGAAGCCTTGGAGGACTTTGGGAGAGTTTTAGACTTAGGTTTTGTTGAGAATGAATTAGAATAGAAGTGCTGAGGGTGTATAAGGCCGGAAAGTAAGGATTTGAGGGCCTAAACAACATGGTATAACATTAGAATCATAGGAAATGTAAAATTTTTCCTCCTTAAAATACTGTCGATCAAGACCACAAGACCTCATTTACAGGTCGTGGTCCATTCTATGGGCAATAGATAGAGGTCTCATCTGATGCCATTTCAAACTTTCAAAAACTTTTCTCTGGATCATATTCTACGACCTGACTTATGGCTCGTAAGTCATTTCATAGACCATCTGACGAGATGTACACCCTACTTTAGAAATTATCATTTTCACCAAGTTTGACCCTCAACCAACGAGTACCACTTATGACCCATGGAACTATTTACGGTCCGTAAGAACCCTCGTTAAAAAATTTCCAGGACTCATTTCTTGAACTTTTCATACTTCTCAAAGGTAGTTCCTTACAATATCTCCCCCTTGGGAATATTTATCCTCAAATATGCTAAAGGTAAGCTCTAATGAGTAGAATAGATGTACCATATGTAAAATATAATATATGCATCATGAAAATCCTTAAACTATGCTTCAAATAACATACAAATGGAAATATCAAAATCACATAATCAATCATACATGACATGGAAATGACATGCAAAGAAACAAGGTTCTTAAATGGGAGAGTCATGGTACCTCAAGGTTAATTAGTATGGAAAATATAGGGGTATCCCTTTCTTATATTTTCTTCGGCTTCCAAAGTTGCACTTTCAACTTATTAGTTCCTCCAAAGGAATTTATCGGATGCTACGTCCTTGATTCATAATCATTTGACTTGCCTATCCAATATTTCTATGAGACTTCCTCATAAGTCAAATTCTCCTTAACATTCACCACTTCTATAGACACAATGGAGTTAGAATCTCCAATACACTTCCTCAACATAGAGACATGGAAAACCAGATGGACCGTGCTCATTTCAATAGTTAAATCTAATTCATAAGCAAATTTACCAACATGCCTCATGATTAGGAATGGCCCTACATACCTAGGGCTTAATTTCCCTTTCTTGCAAAAATGAACCACACCAACTTCGAATCCAAGGTCTCTCCTCCAAGAATTGACATAAGAATTTTGTCAACTATGAGCCACTTTCAATCTCTCCATTATTGTTCTCACTTTCTCCAAATCTTCCATGACCAAATTCGGATCCAAAAAAGCCATTTCCTCTACTTCAAACCACCCAACCGGGGATCTACAACTTATAAAGCTTTGAAGGGAGTCATTCCACTACTAGAGTGGTAACTATTATTATAGGTAAACTCAATGAGCGGAAGATAATCAACCCACTACCCTTAAACTCCATGACACAAGCCCTTAGGATATCCTCAAGAGTTTGAATGGTCTTTTCGGCTTTGCCATCCATTTGCGGGTGAAAAGTTGTGCTAAGCTTGACTTTGGTATCAAGGCCCTTGTTAAAAGACATCTAAAAGTGCATTGTGAATTAAGTGCCTCAATCCAATATAATAGATAATGGGATCCCATGTATTCTCACCATCTCATGAATATACAAATTGGCTTAATTCTTGGTACCATAAGTCATTTTAACCAATAGGAATTGAGCTGACTTCATTATTCTATCAATAATAATGCAAATGGAATCGAAGCATTTTATAGTCTTTGGAAACCCAACCATGAAATCCAGGTTTATATCTTCCCACTTTCAAGTAGGAATCTCGATATATTGGGTTACGTCACTCGAATTTTGATGTTTGACTTTGACTTATTGAAAATTACGGCAATCATCTACAAATTTGACGATATCTCTCGTCATACCACACCACCAAAACTCTTCTCTCAAATCTTTATACATCTTGGTAGAATCGGGGTGAATGGAGTAAGACGAATTATAAGCCTCACTAAAGATCAATTCTCTCAAGAAATCGACATCATGCACACACAACCTACCTTGGTACCTAAGGACAACATATCCCTCTAGGGAGAAAACCTCCATCTTGCCACCCTTCTTTAATGATTTCAATTCCACAAAAGTGGGGTCGAGGTCTTGCTTGGATTTGACTTCTTCAATCAAGGAAGATTTAGAACCATCTACTACCACCACACTACTATTTTGGGCTTCATCCAACCTAACTCCCAACTAATCCAACCGGTGAACTTATTTTACCAGCTCTTTCTTGCTATCCTCAATGTGAGCCATATTTTCCATGGACACCTAACTTAGAGTGTCGACCACAACATTAGCTTTTCCCGAATGGTAGTGTATTCTCATGTCATAATCTTTGTGAAACTCCAACCATCTCCTCTGCCTCAAATTTAGATCTCTTTGGGTGAACATGTATTGGAGATTCTTATGGTTGGTGAACACGTCTACATGAACCCCATATGAATAGTGATTCCATATCTTTAAAGCAAACACCATAACCACTATTTAAGATCATGGGTGGGGTAATTGCGCTCATGTCTCTTTAGTTACCTAGAAACATAGGCAATAACTTTACCACTTTGCATCAATACATGCCCCAAACCGATTCTTGAAGCATTATAATAAATAGTAAACCCTTTTAATCCTTATGATAGAGCCAAGATAGGAGCAGATGTAATCTGGTCCTTCTATGTTTGAAAAATCCTCTCACATTCACCGGTCTATACAAATTTAGCCTTCTTTTGTGTCAATTTTTTCAAAGGGGAAGCAATTGAAGAGAAACCCTCAATGAATCTTTGGTAGTACCATGCTAAGCCCAAGAAACTCCTAATATTTGTTGGAGTCAAGTATCTAGGCCAATTCCTTAAAACCCAATCTTTTTTGGATCCACTTTAATGCCTTCACCTGACACTACATGGCCTAAGAATGCGACTTCTTTCAACCAAAATTCACATTTGTCAAACTTAGGAAATAGTCTTTCCTTTCTCAACATTTCCAACACTAGCCTCAAATATTTCACGTGCTCCGCTTCACTCTAGAATAGAATAAAGTATCATCAATAAATACCACCATATACTTGTCGAGGTAAGGTTTAAAGACCTTATTCATAAGGTCCATAAATTTTTCCAGAGCATTAGTTAGGCTGAAGGACATCATCGCAAATTCAAAATGCCCATATCTTGTTCAGAAGACCATTTTGGGAATATCTCACTCCCTCACCTTCAATTTATAATACCTAGACCAAAGGTCAATCTTTGAGAAGTGACTAGCTCCTGGTAGTTGATCAAATAAGTCATCTATTCTTGGAAAGGGATACTTGTTCTTCACGGTGACCTTATTGAGTTACAGATAATCGATGCATATTCTAAGTGAGCCATCTTTCTTTCTTACAAACAACATCGATGCACCCTAATATGACTTGCTAGGCCTTACAAAACTCTTTTCCAACAAATCTTTCAATTGATCCTTCAACTTCTTTAACTCTGTTGGAGCCATAAGATGAAGGGGACTAGAAATAGGTTGAGTTTTAGGGAGGAGGTATTTACCAAAGTCTATTTCCCTTTCAAGAGGAACACTAGGAAGTTTATTAGGAAAGACATTAAGAAACTCATTAACCACCGAAACTGACTGTAACGATCTAAAAATTTTTGAACTTCATAATGGTTGGTAAAGGTTATTGATAAACTGGTCATGATTGAAATTATTTATCCATGGGTTAAATTTTAGTGGCCGGATTCAAAATAGATCTATTGGTGAAGTTATGGGGCGGGGGGGGGGGGAAGGGAGTTGAGCAGAGTACTTTGAAAGCTCATAACTTTTGGTACGAAATGAACTGTGCGGTCTAATATAAATCAACTTGTAGCTCTTTGCGTTATCTTCGCAACACAACTGGTTTCACTCAATTCGGAGTTTGTGTGTGAAAGTTATGGCCAAAATAGTGGGACTACCCATAATTGGAAGGACACTGAGAACAAGGTTCTAGAACTAGGCTAAGGACTGGACCACAGACCGTTTGGTGGTCCACGGTCTGTGGGGGAGCTCATGTGGTGGTCCAGTGAAATCCTAGAGGCCAGGGTCCCAGCCATGGCCCAAGTAAAGTCCCACGGACCACCTCACGGTCTGTGTGGATTCACGGTCCGTGAGGGTCTCGTGGAGTGGGGATGAACGTTGGCCAAGGTTCGGGGGTGGACTCTTGACCAAGTGATGCTCCAAGGACCAGCACACGATCCGTGTGTAGCTACACGGTCTGTGAGACCTCCTATGAAGTGATCCAGAAAGTCCCCCAAGAGTTCAAGTCGAAGTAGAGGCCAAGTGTGGCCTCACGGTCAGGTTGTAACACCCCGTAATTTCCACGTGCTAGTACTATTTATAGAACACTTGATGCAGCCTTGCGATATAGGTGGTGGA
>JBCEWC010017442.1:0-12496 GCA_038996855.1 Solanum aculeatissimum
CATCAAACCATGTGCCAACATGGGATTTCTCCCTAGATGGGATGACTTGTTTGTTTCCCCTTGTTGAAGGGTGATTAAGGACCTACTTGGCAAGTAGTTCGGATCCAAGTAGTAGCTCGCTCGGATCTATTCCAGTGTTAATTAAGGTCATATCCCCGCTATAATATGATCTTAGGTTGTAATTCATGCATCATGGCATGGCATATTGTTATAATATATTCTTCTTGGCTATGTGCATTCCTTTCGTATCACTTGTGCGCTTGTCATCTAGTTTGGTCATGATATATTATCATATGCATTGCATGCCCTCTTACTTAGTACATATTTTGTGCTAACCCATACTCTTTATCTACATATTCTAACCATGTAGGGACCGATGACGACTTCTATCTCCCGGTGGACGATGAGTGACATCATTTGGAATTGCTTTCTTGTGGTGAGACCTTTTGTTCAAGGGCAATAACCACCTTCTATCTTCCTTGTATTTGTTTACTTTCTTATTTTCATGTATTGAGGGTGAGCCCCAAACTATATCGAGGTTCCGCTCTTCTTATGTAGAGGCTATGTTGGACACACACTAAACTCTTGTACGATGTAGTATGTTCTATTGGGGTACTATGACTATTGGGTTTTGTTTATGGAAATGATGTTCCGTTTATGCTTACATTTATACTTATGGGATTGTGAATGTTGGGAATGTGCTTATGTGGAAAGTCCCCTAACCCGGTATGCCCCCATAGCTTGAGTCTTACTTACCCGCCCCTTAGAAATAATTGTTATGTGCTATGTGTTTCATGCTCATCCCATTCCCGACAACATCCCCATAGCTTGAGTCCAAAGCCTTGTTTTCCCTAGAATTATGTGTTAGATGTTTACTTTCCGCTCTTTCGAAATGATGATGTGTGTGATGATGCTGTGATGGCTTGATTGAGGACTTTCGGGTTCTCCTTCGCCATGTCACACCTAGGTCCCTTATCCGGGTCATGACAGATTGGATGGTTTGAGTTGGAAGAAATGGCCTTTATAGGTCCAGATTTGGTGGTTTAAGCTATGGAAAAGGTGAAATTGATTAGAGAAAGATTGAGAATGGCTCAAAGTCACCAAAAGTCTTATCGGATATTGGGAAGAGAGACCTTGAATTTCATTTGGGTGATTGGGCTTATGTGAAGGTTTCATCTATGAAGGATATTATGCATTTTGGTAAAAAAGGTAAGTTGTGTCCTCGGTATGTCGGGTCATATGAGATTTTTGAGCGGGTTGGCCATGTGGCTTATAGATTGGAGTTGACTTCGGGTATGTGTTCTATTCATTTAGTGTTTCATGTGTCTATGTTGAGGAAATTGATTGATGATCCTAGTGTAATTATTCCTTAGGAAGGTGTTGGTATTGAGGGAAATTTGACTTATGAAGAGGTGTCGATTGAGATCTTGGATAGGCAAGTAAAGAGACTTTGCAATAAGGATGTGGCTTCGATAAAGGTGCTTTGGAGAAATCAACATGTTGAAAGCGCTACATGAGAAGCAGAGTTAGACATGAAGAAGCGATATCCCCATTTTCCCTATCTACTCAAGCCTGAGGTACTTGGTTCTTTTTATTCCTAATGGTCCTAATCCCTTACCTCTTGAGTCTCATGACATGACATGCATACATGCACATAAAAATGATTTAAAGATATTTTGAATGGCTTGATAGTGATTTGACATGAGTTTTAATCACTTGAAATTTTCAAGAAATGGTCTATGCATTTTGTTTACTTGTTAAGATGTTACCTGTTTAAATCTAGCCTTTCAAGTCTTTCTCTAGCCAATTCGAGGACTAATGTCCCCAATGGGGAAATGATGTAACAAACTAGAATTTTTAGAACCTTGTGAAGTTGATTAAGCTCTAATTTGAACCTACCATGGTTGGTTAATGATCTTCATGAGTCTCTCTTGAATGACCTATCAAATCTAAGCTCTTTGAGTTATCTTTCCAACTCACATGATTTCACTTGATTCAGAGTTCGGATGAAGAAGTGATTGCCTTTTTGGTGGGACTGCCTGCACAGATATCCATTTCTGGAAATTTTGTTTAGGCACTGCCCCATGGTGCCTTCACGGACCGTGTGCCACTTTATGGTCTGTAAAGAGGATCGTGTGATCTTTCACAAGGCGTGATAAGGTGTTTTGGGATGATCTTGACCCAAGGATCGATTCAAAGTATGAAATTACCATTCCGGAAGCTTGCATTATGTTGATGAGATGCCAAACAACCCATGGAGCCTTGAACGACTCGTATGGATGCATCTCGTGTAAGACATAACTGGTTCATGAACAAGTCAAGCCACACGGACCACTGGACGGTCCGTGAGCCATCACACGGCCCATGAAGGTGGTCGTCAAAGTGTCGGTGTGGAATTTTTTCTAAGTATGGAATCTCACATGAACCATTAGAAAGGTCAACTTTAACTGGTCATATCTCTTAGCACATGACAATTTGGGTGTCCCATTATATATCAAATTGAATCTCTTTGAATTAACTTTCCAACAAAACTGATTTCACTCAATTCTGAGTTCAGAGTAAGAAGTTATGCCTATTTTCGTAAGGACTGTCAGTGCTGAGTCAGTGAGGCTCACGACCCATGAAGAGGCTCACTACTTGTGAAGCTGTCCATTAGAGCTTCGGGTTAGAGTTCCAAGTCACATTTTATTAAGGTATTTTTGATAATTTAACCCATTCCCAAGGTCTTTTATGACCTTTAAACCTATCCTAATCCGCCAAATCAGATTTTATTCATTCATCTTCATTAATTACATTCAAACACTTAGAATTATTTTCAAACCCTCTCTTCCAAGTATGGGTTAAAGGTTGGGATTGGGTTAGAATTATTTTCGTAAGGCAAGGTGAATGACATGATATGGAAATCCTTTCTGAAATGGGTGATGTTCCCTTAAGATGAGGTTATTTCTCCGCAATGAGTAGTGTTCCCATAAGGAGGAGTAAGGTCTACCTTTGGCAAGTAGATCACCCTTTCTTCCGATGTAGAGTGAACACTGGGATTCCAAGTTGTAGCTCACTTGGTTTTACATGTTGGTTGAGGTCACATCCCTGCTATGACTATGATATTATTGCATTCATACATCATGGATTTTATGGCATATTGGCATAATATCTTCTCTTGTTTATATACTTCTTTCTATATATGTGTCCTTGCCATCTAACATCATTTTTCAGGATTTCATATTCATATGCATTGCATGCTCGCATACTTAGTGCATTATATATACTAACCAATACTATTTATCTACATGATCTAACTATGTAGGGACCAGAGACGACATCTATCCACCTCTTGACGGTTGATTTGGATCTTGGTATATCATTAGTGGTGAGTCCTATGTTCTAAGGACAACATTCACCCTCTATCTACCTTTATGTATGTTGCTTACTTCTTTACTTTGAGGGTTAGCCGGGAACATGTCTTGGCCCCCGCCCTATTCTAGACTAGAGGCATTGTTGGACATCACAAAGACTCCCGTACGATTACGTTATGTGATTACTTGAGATGTTTTGGCTATGTATTATATATGAAAGAGAAGATTATTCTTATTCTATTATGATATGTTTAATGAGGATGTACTTATGTGGAAAGTCCCAAGTCCCTTCTTGCCCCCAAGGATTGAGTCATACTTACCCGCCCCTTTGAACAAATTTGTTATGTGCTATGTGATTCATGCAAATCCATTTCCCTATGACATCCCCATAGCTTGAGTCCAAACCCCCAAAATCCCTTAGAATTATGTGCTTTTTGTTAAATTACGCACTTTCAAACCAATGATGTGTAAATTGATACTAAGATGGCTTGTTTGAGGACTCTTGAATTCTTTTTCGCCATGTCTCATCTAGGTCCTACTCTCGGGTCGTGACATGCAAGATGGCCATTTTTGTCAAAGAAATGGGCATTTAAAGACTTATGACATATGTGAATCAAATTAAGGATGAAAAGTTGAGGGAAAAGGCTTTAGAGACCAAGAGAACGCAAGCTGATGGTGGTAGAATTTTTCACCAAAGGTTCAAAAATTGTTGAAATGGTCGGTTCCAAGGTGAACAAAAAGGATTCTGGTTAAAGCTCATCCAACATTCCTACTCCAAAATTCAACAAAGACAAGGGGTCAAACCCCAAAGCATAAAGAAGAGGCTTGGGTACTCAAGCTACTCTCACTTGAAAGAAGTGTGGAAAGAGTCACAAGGGAAAGTGTTTAGATAGATTCGATGTATACTTTAGGTGTGACAAGCCAGGTTACACCATGCTAAGTATTATAAGAATGGAGGTGGTTGATCTCAAGCATAGGCTCATACTACTATCTTCCAATGGACTCGGTTGAGTACCACTTTAGGATCGAATTATAGTGGTCAGTGTCATAATAGATTTTATTCACTCCAGGTTAGACATGATGTGGAGTGGTCCCTAAATGTGGTCACAGGTATGTTACGGGTCTTTGACTATGTTGTGTAGCTTTTCTTGATCCAGGTGCCAATCTATATTTTGTTACTCCTAACCTTGCTACGAGATTTGATGTGTCTCCCGAGGTCTTGGTAGAGCCTCTTTCAGTTTATACCCTTGATGGTGATGCAGTTTCAACCATGAGAGTCTATAGAAATTGCCAATTTCTATATTTCACAAAGTGACTTTATGTGACCTCATAAAATATGAAATGATTAACTTTGATGTTATTCTTGGCATGGATTAACTTCATACATATTATGCCTTCATTGATTGTAGAACCTGAGTAATCAAATTCTAATTTCTAAATGAGATGATCTTAGAGTGTAAGGGTACAAATTTCATGTTCAAGGGTCAATTCGTATCGTGCCTTAAATCTCACAAAATGATCTCCAAGGGTTTCATCTATCATCTTGTGTGGGTAAGGAATACTACTTTTGAAGGCCCTACTCTTGACTCAGTCCTTATCGTTAATGAGTTTCTCAATGTCTTTCTTGATGACTTGCTAGGCAATCCTACCAAAAGGTAAATTAAATTTGGTATCTATCTCGTTCCCTTTTCCCAACATATCTCTATCCCTTCATATTGCTGGGCCTCGATGGAAATTAAGGAGTTAAAGTATTTATTAAAAGACTTGTTAGATAAGGTCTTCATAAGAACAAACATTTCACCATGGGATGCACCTAAGTTGCTTGTTAAGAAGAAGGATGGATCACTCTGAAGGTGTATAGACCATCAATAATTTAATATGGTTACCATAAAAAATAAGTATCCTATTCCAATAATCAACAATCTTTTTAATCAACTTCAAGGTGCAAGACACTTTTCAAAGATTGAGTTTCAGTCCAATTATCATAAATTAAGAGTAAGAGAGTGTGATGTTCCAAAAATGGTTTTTAGTAATAGTATGGTCATTTTGAGTTTTTGGATCCGAAGACCGTAAATAGCCCTCATAACTTGACACTTGGCCAAATTTTAAATCCTGAAGCCCCTATCCACGAGTTTGGTCTATGACTAGTGGCTCGTACCATTGCCTTTGAGCTTTTTTAAGTTTCACTTTTTTTGCATTTCTTAATCTCTTAACTTGCTGTTACTTATAGAATCTCTCCCATGGGAACATTCATCCCTGAATGTACTAAACGTAGGCTCTAAAGAATTAAATAAACAACTAAAAACCCATCATGCATATAAAAATGCAACCTAAAACATCTTTTTTTATGAAATTTCTAAAATTCATATATAAACATGCCTCAAAACATCCCATAAACATGTAAATATGTGAATGCATCATGAGAAAATTGAAACACAAGAAATTAGAGGTTTTGGATAAGAATAACTTAATACCTTAAGCTTGAGTAGAATGAAAAAAATAGGGATAATGTTTCATCATGTCCGCTTCTAATTCCCATGTTGCACCTTCAACTTGATTCCTCCAAAGCACTTTAATGGACAGTAATTCTTTATTCCTTAGCGTTTTTGCTTTTTGATCTAGGATTCTAACTGAAACCTCTTCATAAGTCAACTTTTTCTCAATGCTCACATCTTTAAATGGGACTATGGAGTTTGGATCACCCATGAATTTCCTCAACATTAATACATGGAATACCAAGTGAATCATGTTCATTTCCGTAGGCAACTCCAATTCATATGCCACCTTGCCCACTCTTCTCCACGATCTTGTATGCCCCTACATACCTAGGGCTCAATTTTTCTTTCTTGCCAAACTGAATTACATCCTTTATGGGAGACACCTTCAAATAGACCCAATCACCAATATTGAACTCGAGGTCCCTTCTTCTTACATCGGGGTAGAATTTTTGCTGACTTTGAGCCATTTCAAATTTCTCCCTTATGAGTCTCAATTTTCCATAGCATCCATGACCAAGTTCAGCCCTAGAAAGGCCATCTCTCCTACTTCAAACCATACAATCAGAGATCTACACCACTTACCATATAGAGACTCAAATGGTGTGATCTCGATGCTTGAATGAAAGTTATTGTTGTAGACAAACTCAATGAGAGGTAAGTGATCATCCCAACTCCTCTTAAATTTCAATACGTAAGCCTTCAACATATCCTCCAATGTTTGAATTATTCTTTTATCTTGCCCATTGGTTTGAGGATGGAAGGTGGTGTTCAACTTCACCTTAGTACCAAGACCCTGTTAAAATAATTACAAAAAATGAGAGGTAAATTTCACACCACGATCCGATATGATAGATAATAGAGACCCATGCAACCTCGCTAATTCCTGGATATACAATTTAGCATAGTCTTAGGCACTAAATATTGTTTTGACCAGTAAGAAATGAGCTAACTTTGTCATTCTATCCACTACCACCCATATGGAGTCGAAGTGTTTCTTAGTTTTAGGCAGTCCCATTACAAAATCCATATTGATCTCTACCCACTTCCAAGTAGGAATTTTGATATCGTTTGGTAAACCACCCGGTCTTTGTTGTTTAACCTTGACTTGTTGTCAATTAGAGCATTCAAACACAAATTTGGATATCCTCTTCAATCCATTTCACTAATAAACTTCTCTCAAGTCTCTATAAATTTTTGTGAAACGAGGATGATAGAATAGAAAGAGTTGTGAGCTTCTTGCAATATCAACCTTTTCAATTCACCATCATTCGGCACACACAATCTCCCTTGGTGATGAAGTATCCCATCTCCCCCCTGTGAGAAGACCTCTATTTTTTTTCTTTCACCAAGGTCTTCAATTCAGCCAAGGGGAGATCAAGGTCTTTCTTGGACTTAACATCCTTAATCAATGAAGACTCAGAGTTGTGTAATACCATCACACTACCACTACCGATATCATTCAACTTCACCCTTAATCTAGCCAACCTATGTATTTCCATAGCCAACTCCTCTTTTCCATCATCTTACAAATGATACACAGTATCCATGGATACCCTACTAAGTGTGTTGGCTACCATGTTAGCCTTACTCAGGAGATACTTCACACCTATATCATAATCCTTGAGGAGATCTAACCACCTTTCTTGCCTTAGGTTGAGGCCTTTTTAAGTGAATACTTGTTTATAGCTTTTGTGATTGGTGAAAATATCCACATGAACCCCATACAAGTAGTGATGCCATATTTTTTATGCAAACACCACGGTTGCAAGCTCAAGATCATGTGTTGGATAGTTCTTCTCATGCACCTTCAATTTCCTCTAAGAATAGGCAATCACCTTACCATGTCACATTAATACACAATCCAAACGAATTCTTGAGGCATATAACAATCAACAAACCCATTGGTTTCCTTCGGCAAGCTAAAGATTGGAGTCGTAGTCAACCGATCTTACAAGGTTTGAAAACTCCTTTTGCACTCATTCATCCACACAAACTTCACCTTATTTAGGTTCAACTTAGTTAAAGGAAATGAAATGGAGGAGAAACCTTCAAAAAACTTTCTATAATACTCGACTAGGACCAAGAAACTCCTAATATTTGTAAGAGACAATGGCCTTGGAAAATTCCTTACTGCCTCTGTCTTCTTAGGATCAACTTTGATCTCATCACCCAATATTAAATGTCCAAAAAAAGTAAGCTCCTTCAACAAAAACTCATACTTGTCAAATTTAGCAAATAGTCTTTCTTCTCTCAGCGTTTGCAACACCACCGTCAAATGCTTCATATGATCTTTATCACTTCAGGAGTAAATCAGAATATCATCAATGAATACCACAACAAATATATCAAGTTAGGGCTTAAACAACCTATTCATGAGGTCCATGAAGATTTTTGGTTCATTAGTTAGGCCAAAATACATCACCAAGAATTCACAATGCCCATACCTCATTTGAAAAGCCATTTTAGGAATGTCACTCTCCCTTACCCTTAGTTGGTGCTATTTGAACCGCAAGTCAATCTTCGAAAAACATTTGGATCCTTGTAATTGGTCAAATAAGTCATCTATCCTTGGGAATGGATATTTGTTCTTAATGGCGACCTTGTTGAGTTACCGATAACCTATGCACATTCGGAGCGACCCATCTTTCTTCTTTATAAACAATATCGGGGCAGCCTATGGAGACTTACTTGGCCTAATGAAGCCCTTTTTCGATAAATCCCTCAATTTTCCCTTTAACTCCTTCAATTCCATCGAGGTCATTCTATAAGGAGAAATTGAGTTGAGTGTCGGGCAAAAGGTCGATATCAAAATCTATTTCCCTTTTAAGAGGAACACTAGGTAATTCTTCTGAAAAAACATCGGGGAACTCATTTATAATAGAAACTAACTCAAGAGAGAGGACATTAGAAGTGACATCGCTACCCTTACTAGGTGATATTACACCCCTTAGAGATCATTTTCCAGGCTTTAGACATGAGATAAACTAACCTCTACATGAGAAACTACCACCCTCCTATTCAAGAATGGAATCATTTTAGAATTGAAACTTGACTCTATGAGTTCAAAAATCTACAGAAGCGTAGAAAGCATGTAACCAATCCATCCAAAGTATGATATCAAAATCAACCATAGAGAGTTCTACCAAGTCAAAAAAAACTACCTTATGCAAAATAGACATGAGACAATATCTATAGACCCTTTATGCAACTATAGACTCTCCTACGGGAGTACACACATCAAAAGGCTCATTTGGGACTTTGAGACATGCACTAAATATATTAGCAAAGAATTGGGTAACAAAAGACAAATTTGCTCAAAGATCTAACAATGCATATGCATCAACATCATAAACTTTTAATATGTCGATAACCTCATCTGAAGGTTCTTTTACTTCTTGGTGGTCATGAAGAGCATAGAACCTATTGGTCCTTGGAGCACTTTGAGCTTGTCAGCCTTGGACTTTGGGCCTAGTGCCACCACTCCTACAATCTTTGGCATGGTGTCTAGGCTTTCCACACTTGAAGCAAGAATTGGAGCTGGCTAAGAACTCACCCTTATAAGGCCTTCCATATTTTACATAATTTGGGAAAGCTTATGCACCAAATCCTCCTTAGGGCTTTGGATTGACTCCCTTTTCTTTTTTGAACTTAGGAGGAGGAGTGTTATTTGACCCTTGGTTCACTTTCCTTTGGCTGCTTTGGAACCTTTCATAGCCTCCACTCCTTTTGTGGGAGAATCTACCACAGCCCATCCAAGACCTCTTAGACTCCTTGGCATGTTCCCTCAACTTCTCTTCTTCTATTTGCTCCACATAGGTCAGCAAGTGGGATATATTCATTTCCTTCACAAGCATAGTTGTTTTGCATTCCTTGGATTCGAAGTCTGACATGCCAGATATGAATTTTCTCATCCTAGCTCAGAGATTTGCTACCATAAATAGGGCATTCTTAGAAAGGTCAGTTAATTTGAGAGAGTATTCACTCACACTCATGTGTCCTTGCTTCAAGTTAATGAATTCTTGCACTTTGAATCCCTTAGCTTGATAAAAACAATCTATCCAAGAATGCACATTTAAACTCTTCCCACGTGATTTGACTCAGTTTTTGGCCACTTTCATCCAAATATCGATCATACCAAATCTTTGTCACTCCCTTGAGTTGGTAGGCCACTAACTCAACCTTTTTCTCTGATGGTACCCCTATGATGGCCAATATTTTGTATGCTTTTTTGATAAATACCATCGGACATCAACCTTGGAACCATAGTACTCCAGTGGGTTCATTCACATGAAGTCCCAAACTCTTATCACCGGTATGGGTACTTAAGGAGGGATAGATATATCCTCTATTTGCTTGGTTATCCAATGCTTGGGCTAACATGGTGAAGGCTATTCTAAACTATGCATGTGTTATCCCCTTGTCTTGTTGCAAGGGAAGAGCTTGCTCTTCGAGTGCATTTCGTAGTTGAGGGGCTCTTCTCGACAACATGATCTAAAAATAGCAAAGAGAATATTGATAGATAAGGGAAAACCTTAGTCAACTCTAAAGGCACGACATGAGTTATGAAGAGTGGAAAATTTCCTAAACACCTCATTGCCTCTCATTCATAATTGTGGTGCATTTCATAACCTAAAACAAGATTCTACTTAACATGGTATGTTGGATATCTGAGGAATATTTTAAGACCTCGTGCTCTAATACCAAGTTTGTCATGACCCATGCATAGGGCCCAACTATACAAAGTAAATGAGGGACCCATAGGCACCTCACCCAAGCCATCTTAGCATACATCGAGCATTCATAGGGAAACATTATATAGATCGGAACTTAAAATGGGAAAAGAGACTAAGGGGAAACATTAGTGTCAAGAGAACATTTCAACATAACATCATAGTCCAAACATATCATGTACATGACTTAGCAGGGACTAGTACAAGGTCTTGGTTCCACTCAAATACAAAAGATATTAAAAAATATAGAAAGTAAAAGCCTCAAAACATAAAGTCTAAAATATACAATTGTTCGAAAAGGATAGAGCAGAAAGAAACTAGGCAAAGACCCGAACTAAGGGATCACCACTACTACTAGTTTTGATCATCGGTAAGCTAGCCACATGCCAATGGAGGAGGAGTGTCGGTACTTATATGGTGACATCATGTAGGCAAAATATATATTAGTATGTTAGGATTTATTAAGTATATGAGATGCAATACAAATATGAAATTGTAATGCCATCATTCAAAACATGTTTAAACTGGAACAAGGAATAAAGCTCAATATGAAGTAAAAGCAATGCATCATATTAAACACATGTGTTGGAACGAAGACATCAAATCTCACAGTTCGTGGGAATAGACTGCAACCGACACATAAGACCCTATAAGCTACTATATGGAATTTAGCATAACTCCCTACATTGGCACGTGGAGATCACTTACCAAGTGGAACTCCGACACTTTGCATGCATCTTTCTTTCACATATATGTCCTATGTGGATCCACTAGCCTAGCCTACAAGGGCTCCAATGGTGGCACATAGTTAATGGGGCAAAGTGTTGTTACTAGAGTCCCTTTACCCGACCCTACCTCTGTAATGATCCAAATAATTTTTAACTTCGTAATGGTTGATCAAGGTTATTGTTAAACTAGTCCTAGTTGATTTTTTGGTAGCCATGCATTGTATTTAAGTGGCCGGATTCAAAACGGATCATTTGATGAGGTTGTAGGGCCGGTTGGGCAGTGAACTTTGAAAAATCATAAATTTTGGTATGGGTTGAACTGTGTGGGCTGCTATATATCAAATTGAATATCTTCGCAACTCAACTGGTCTCACTAAATTCGAAGTTTGTACGGGAATGTTATGGCCAAAATAGTGAGACTGCCCATAATTGGAAGGGCGTTGGGAACAAGGTTCTGGAATGGGGTTAAGGACTGGACCACGGACCGTTTGGTGGTCCATGGTCCGTGTGGGTGCTCATGGGTTGGTCTAGTGGGCTCCTAGGGGTTGGGGTCCAAGCCATGGACCAAGTATGGTCCCACGGACCAACCCACGGTCCGTGAGACCTTTCACGGCCCATGAGGGGTCCCGTGGAGTGAGGCAGAATGTTGGCCAAGGTTCGGGGCTAGACTCCGGAACAAGTGATGCTCCACGGACCAGTACACGGTCCATGTGCAGCTACACGGTCCGTGAGACCCCCCGTGGAGTGATCCAGAAAGTCCCCTGAGAGTTCAAGCCGAAGACGAGACCAAGTGAAGTCTCACGGGAAGTACATGGCCCGTGAGCATGTATACGGGCACTGTAGCCCTTCTTTTTGGCACTTTTTTCAGTGAATTAGTCTGTTTCATTAATGGTTAATTTGTAATTTAATTAAATCCTATGCCCCTTTTAGGCTTTCTAGGGTCTCCTAAACTTCTTAAATCAAACCCTAAATCCTTTTCATCCATTCTAACACTCTTCAATTCATTTTGAAATTCTCTCAATTCTTTTGACCTCCATTGATGAAAGCTTGAAGAAATTTGGGGAAGATCATCTTTGTTGTGAAATCCTTTGATTCTCTTGGTTAATTTCGAGGTATGTGGGTTTGATTCATGGATTCCCTTTCATCCATGAAGACCCAAGAACCCTCCTCTTTAAATTATGATTTTA
>JBCEWC010017443.1:0-12494 GCA_038996855.1 Solanum aculeatissimum
TTTACTATTTATTAGCTATCTTTGGATATAGCAGTTGTGATATTATCACTCTCTATATATTCGGCTTCCGCAACAACAATAAATATGATATAATTCTCTACTCGTTTAAGGTTTTCAGCATGATTAACAGAGCGATTTTCGTGGCAATCATTGCAGGACAATGGGTTGGTACCAATTGTTGAGCCAGAGATTTTGCTTGATGGTGATCACAATATTGATAGGACCTTCGAGGTTGCCCAGAAGGTGTGGGCTGAAGTTTTCTTCTACCTTGCCGAAAACAATGTCATGTTTGAAGGTATCCTGTTGAAGCCTAGCATGGTCACCCCAGGAGCAGAATGCAAGGAGAGGGCCAGCCCACAACAAGTTGCTGATTATACCCTCAAGCTCCTCCACCGAAGAATTCCCCCTGCTGTCCCTGGAATCATGGCAAGTACCTAATAAGTCCTATTACATAACGAGTTTAACTTCTATATACACTAACAACTAACTATTCAATTATTCATGGTTTGCCATGTACAGTTCTTGTCTGGGGGACAATCTGAAGTGGAGGCTACTCTTAACTTGAATGCCATGAACCAATCTCCCAATCCATGGCACGTATCGTTCTCATATGCCAGAGCCCTTCAGAACACATGCCTGAAGACATGGGGCGGAAGACCAGAAAATGTGCAGGCAGCTCAGGAAGCTTTGCTTACAAGAGCAAGTGCCAACTCTCTTGCGCAGCTAGGAAAATACACCGGCGAAGGTGAGTCTGAGGAGGCCAAGAAGGGAATGTTTGTGAAAGGATATGTCTACTGAGATACTAGAAAGTATGTACATGTTTTCATGATCGAGTTGTGGAGCATAAAAGCTTATAGCTAGCTCCTCAAGAATATTGTCTTTGTTCATATAACATGTACCTTTAGCAGTTATTGACATTCATGCTACTGAGTTTCAGTTTTACGCTATTCATTACATTCTTCTCCAGATTAAGAAGCAATGCGCCAAATGCCATAAAATCAATTTCTGTGGTGCATATATATTTGAACACATTATTTTCCTATCTATGTTTTATGAGTTTTCCCCTGAGACTTTTGATTGTCATATGTAATCTGTAGCAATTGGAATTCTCAAGTAGGGCATCATCCTTCTATGGAAAAACTCTCTTAGATTATATCATTTGAGCGTTATAACACAGAGTGAATAGGTTAAAATCTCGTAAACTATCTATCATTTTGTGAGTTTCAGCTAAATTGTTGAGTTAGATTAACTTTTGGAGAGGCGTGTGGAAGATAAAAAAATCTAAAATAAGTCCACATAGCATAATGAGTTCAAGGAATTTTCTGAACACACAATGGTTTAGATATAAAACTAGCAAAATGATGACAGTTTAAACTTTTTTTTTGTAAATCTACACTCAATTTTTTTTCCACTTGTATCGTCACTTGGAACTCTTTGGAGCATAATGACGTGACATATTATACATCTCCAGAGGTATTTTAATATGATTAATTCATGGTAGTTTAGGAAGGTTATGTGAACATCCAATAATATTTTATTATGTATGAAACCCGTGAAACAATGATATAATCAGCTTTTCCTTCTACATTTTAATTAAAAGAGATTAAAAAATGGACGATCAAATTAAGATTGAAAATAAAAAAGTTCTTACTATATATTTGTTCTATAACTTTCAATTTGAAAATTAAAAAGTAATTACAACAACATACCTAATTTAGCCTTTAACAACGTAACCCGTGTACAGTGCTTCTATTTCTTAATTTATGTAATAAACTTTCCTTTAATTTATCCCAAAAAGAGTATTATTTTTTTATATTAAAAAATAAGTTACTTTAAAATTTTTCTTTTTAAAACACAAATATTTGAAATTTATTTTAAAGCATAAATTTTAAAATTCTTTATTTTTTTAAAATTTTATGTTCAATCAAAAAGTAACACATAAATTAGAGAGTTATAATTATGTGTACTAGTTTTGTAACCTATCAATCACAAGAACCGATATTCTAAAAATTACATAAATACAACATATTTTTACACAATTTTTTATAATTCCTACCATTTTAAAAAAATACAAAAATATCATATTTTTACTTTCTCTCTATCTTCTTCATACATAGACTACAATATTATCATCCATTTTAATCATCACATAACTGATGCCTAATTTATAAACGTCACTTCAATCCTCTCACAATTTAATGATAATTAAAACTCTTACTTATTAATTTCAAATTTAATTCCAAAAAATGAAAAGAACGGAACATTCCCTCCTTTTCCTTTTTTCCCTTTTCCTTTTCGACCTAATCTCTTTCTCTCAATGTTGCTCACCGTCCCAAAATCTCCATTACAATGGAGTCTATCCCATCATCTTCACATGATATTACTTATGCATTACTAAATATTGAAAGCATTCCTCAAATCGAAGTAGTTCCACAATATGAAATTGCTCATAATTGAGTATTTGATTCCGATAAAGTTGGGTTCCATGAAAATAGAACAAAAAAGTCCAATGATGCAGTGTCGAAAACGAAGAAACCCAAAAAGGTTGTTGGTTCAACTTCCAAATCCCGAACTGCCGAAGCCCCTTCAAAAAAAGAAAAGGAATTGTACCGTTGTCACCCCGACCTTCATTACCAAAGGTTTCAACTTTGTCTTGTATTTGTGTAATTTTTTTAGTTAAATATAGCATTTTATAATGATTTTGTATCAATAATATGTTATTGATTTCTACCGATATTATTTTTAGGCATGATCCATTCATGTATCAGTCGTATTGTAAATAGTTGTTTGTATCAACAATGTGATACAAATAGATATGGTTGACTTATTGTATCAATTCAGAATTAATACATTTTCAATCATGTATTAGTAATGTTTGTATCAATTTTGTGCCATATATCATGTACAATATTTTTAGGCGCACTTTGTTTAGTTTCTAGATTTCAGTAGTCTATTAAGTTCATGATCAATATGACACAACTGTTTGGCTTTGATCTTGATGCAATATGTCAAGCAAATCTATATATATCATGTTTAAATTTATATTATCAGTTATTCATTGTATCATTATTTATTCATGTATCAATAATGGTTCAAATTTTAATTTTATCAATACTTATTAATAATTTATTCTGTATCAACAATGAATTGTTTCTCTTGCATCAGTACATTTTCAATCATGTATCATTATTGTATCCTCGAATGTTTGTATCAATTTTGTGTCATGTATAAACTTTTAGGTTGTGCACTTTGTTCAGTTTCTAGATATCAGTAGTCTAGATGTGTATGTGATCCATATGACATAACTATTTTGTTGTGATCTTGATACAATAAGTCAACCACATCTATAGGTATCATATTTAAGTTCATGTATCAATAATGGTCAATACATGAGTTGTATCAACACTATTTTGTATCAATACTTATTAAAAATTTATTTTGTATCAGCAATGCATTGTTTCTCTTCCATCAATACATTTTTAATCAGGTCAACATTGATATAATAAGTCAACCATATCCTTTTGTATCATATTTAAAATTATACTATTAGATTTTAATTTGTATCATTTTTGTCTTATTGTTCATGTGTGTATCAATATTACTAACAACAACATACATTACTATCTCAATGCTAATCTTTTGTTACATAACAATTGTATTTTTGTCTCAATGCAATATATTAAATTCGTTATCAAACATATTTCTAGACATTCTTTAAGGTTTGGAGTAACGTGCAACTATAATTTTGCGGATGATATCATTAGTTTTATTTCGTCGGACTATTTTTGGTTGTTATCCCAAAATATCCATATGCAATTTCTAAAGCCAAATAATGAAATATCTTTTGTTGCTGAAGATTGAGCACGAAAATATGGATGAAATTCACATTAGACATGCCAAGAGAAATGTGCTTTGCTTCACTATGAGAGATTTTACCATTATCACTGGTTTGAAGTGCACTGGTAATATCAATAATTTTTGGTACATGAACGAAACTCCTAGCAGATTGATGTAAAATTACTTTCCTAGTGCATATACAAATTTTAACAAAGGCCAACTGATTGATCGCTTTTTGATGGGAGAATCGGAAAACCATGAAGATGTTGTACAAATGACCATTTTGTACTTCATCCATACATTTGTATATTTTCAGTTGACTGAATCTCCCATATCGGCAGATGATTTTTACATGGTTGAGGATGACAATTATGTATAGTATCTATAGGGGCAAATTGCATATGAGAAAATCATAGTTACTATCGTCAGAACCAAAAGTATCAGGTGTTGAACCAATTCTTACAATAGATTGTTCACTTACTACATTGTAGGCAACATTACCTTCACTATTGTACACCCTCTTCTTTGATTTGAAATCATTAAGATATCAAATTAGCTTGTAGCACTGGTCCTTAGAATGACTTTTACATCTACAAAATTCACATACAATATCAAATTTTTTCTTGAATTTATTGTAATTTTGTTCACAACCACCAGTTCTCGAATATATCACTAATGGATCTACATTATTTGAACTTATAGAATTCATTCCCATACTTGCATTACTAGTTGTTGCAGACCTTTGACGCTCACCATTTACTATCATAGCATACACATGATTTACATTAGAAACATGACTCTTCAACAAAATTTGACTTCTTGTGTGAACATAGGACTCATTCAGACTCATAAGAGACTAGTAAAGTTTTTGCCTATTCAAGTGATCAACAAAGCCTTTTGATCTTTCACAATTACACCCAGGAGCTGGGACTACAAGTTTAATATAGTAGACAATTACAAAATTAGTCCTTTGTTGCAAGGTGATAATTTTATTTTATGTAAACTGAAAGTTGTTGATCCATCTATTCGATCAAATTTTCTCTGAAATCATTCCATACATTCTGTGCACATGTAGCAAAAGTTACACCTGCCAACAATCTCTTGGACTGAGAGTTCAAAATTCACGAATGAACTATAACATTAACTTTTTCCCATTGAGTTCTTAGTTCAACAGTTATACTATTCTTGTTACAAGTACCATCTGTCAAACTAATTTTATTTCTTCCAAGTAAAGCTAATCTCATTGACCTTCTCCATGAGACATAATTTTTAATTCGAAGAAGTTGGAAAGAAATCAAATTAACCCCATTGACATCAACAGGACTTAAAAACAGAGGATGATTGTAATCTACTATCTGGATCATAAACATACTTGGTGTGGTATATATATTACCATGATTTTCACCATTACTAAAATCAGTTGTAAAGTCACCATTGTTAACCCCTTGTGTCATTTCTTCATTGGTTTCCATAACTGGGCCTCTCTTCTTTATTGCTATGTTGAGGAAGCTATTTCTTTAGACTCTGATCTTCAGAAATCCAAAAGAACTTGACGACTTTACTCCTTGATTTACTCAGACTTCGATTAAAAGCTCTGATATCATGAAGGTTTTCTTGATTTCAAGAAAGAAACTAGACAAGTAATATAACAATTGAAAAAGAAGATAAACAAGGGCAATATTTCATTTCATAATATGTCAATCTTGTTGACTTTTTGACTTTCTTTCAAGTCCCACGTTGGTGGGCAAACAATTGGGGAGGAGTTTTGGGGTTATAAATTAACCCCTCCTCCTCCATTTGTAATCATCCCAAAAGAATTTGTATTCTCTTCTCTCCTATTTTAATAAAATAGTCCATTTGGGTGATGCTCGGAGATTAAGCTAAATTGGCTAAACTCTGTTAACAAATTTTTTTCTTTTTTAGTATTCAATATTATTTGTCGGGTATTTTGTTTATTTTTTTTTTGGGGGAAAATTATCCGATTTTTCCCAACAAATCTTACACTACCTCAATTAGCTTCAATATATATGTTGTACAATTTGAGACTTACTTCTATCTTGATCTTAATCGACTTAACTAACTATAGGCTCCTAACTGTTGGCTTAATAGTTTTGTAACTAACTGATGTAAATCACATATTTGGTTCTTCTTCATGTGTTCTCTCATCACTATATATAACAAGTTGTGAGGACTATATCCCAAGTAAATGTTTCAACATTTAGTCTAAGGGTATCATCATCAAAATAATACTTTTGCATTAAAATGTGACTAAAATAAATTACTTGGCCAGAAAAATAAATAAGTAATCTCTGAATTATAGTCAGATCCCAATCTTTGTTTAGCACAATTGAGTTTCAAACATCACTGTAAATTTTTTTTTTTGGATAACTGGTTCTGAGAAAATAATTGCACCATTACCAATTCTTGAAAAAAGTAACAAACTCTTCATTAGCATTGAGATAATAGTAGAACATCAATTGCATCCCTTATGCTCTGACACTATAACTAGTTTCTCTAGATTTATTGCATGCTCAAGTAAAAACTTCAAGAAGTCAAATTCATGGATACGACTATAAAATGGCATAACCTTGACATTCTTCAAATTCTGTAAGGAAACTTTGAATATGTTTTGTAGAAAGGAGAGGTAGTTATCTTTCAACAAATCGATGTCTTCATTATCAAAAAAAGAATGACACTATACATACATACATACCAAACAAGCACAAATTAGGTTAACAACTATAGTACTGCTAAAAGAAAATATAACAATCTTTAAATGACATTATAATCAACATTTGACATGAAAATAAAAATTGACAAACAAGTTTTCCTTTAAGGAAATTAATAATATTTTTACGAGACATTTCAAGAAAACGAATGGAACAAAAACAAGAAACCAAATGCGCTGACAAAATTCTCATCTGAATGTAACTTCCAAGAATATTGATCAAATTTCATTCTAAGGTTGTCTTGAGAAGTCAATCATTCAAACTACAAGAGCTCCAAAACTCATAAACACGCATAAAAACCAAATGAACGACCAGGTAACCAAACTGTAAGTGCCAGCAAGTCCTAAATGACTTTGGGTCGCTACAAAAAAACTCTACTGAAAAGATCGAAGAGCGGAGAAAATGACTTAAGGGTCATTACAAAATTTTAAATCATAGTATAATATTTCAATTTTCAAACCGTTTTCTCATAATTGAAAATAAAAATAAGAAGGCTATTTGCTAAAATAGGTTCCAAAAGAAATGACCGGCGAAACTTTCACGGTTTAATTTTGCTGCACAAACACAAATTTACACAAGAGAAAAAAAGAAAATACAAAGGAAACAAAAAGAGTAGAAATCAGGCAAAAAATAAAAAAACCCAACTTCCCGTTTTCTTCGGTAAAAGAAGAAAAAGAAACTTTCCCTCTTTCAATTTTTGCCATTTTCTTTGTTTTATTATCAAACTCAATTCTTATATATTCTCTGCTGTATTTTATATCTATTGCCTTCTCTTTCTCTTTTTCACAAAGGAGAAAAGAGAAAGAGAGGTTCTTTTTCCTTCAAAACTTATCATATCCAAAAAATATATATAAATTGATCTTCTTAACTATTATCAATATTGGACCATAATTTTTATAAGAGAATACCATCCAATAGAGCAATTTATTACGTAGCTTGTTTGCGAGTGCATGATCATTTCCACTTTAAATGAGATTTTTGGTTTAGAGAAAAATAAAATGGAGGAACATGAAGAGAGGATTTTTGTATCGGCGAGGTTAAGGGCATTGAATGAGAAAGAGAGCAATGATGTTTCAGATTGGGAATGTGTGAATGACACAACTATTGTCTACAACAATGTTAGCTCTTCCCCGTCCAATCGTTTAATGTATCCTTCTGCATATACCTTTGGTAAGTTCTTATCATACATCATTTTTCACTATTTGCTCAAAAACATATTGTAATTGTACAAGGTATGATGTTAATATCAAGTAAGAGTTTATGATACTATTTGTAAAGGAAAATGAAATGCACAATGAAAAGATTTGACCCCCTATGCTAAATACACCTCATATTATTAAATTTCTCTACCTCCACCAAGTAGGGTAAGGTCTGAGTACACTCTACGTTTCCTAGACCCTGTTTATGGGATTACATTGGGTATGTTGTAGTTGTTGGTGCAATGTTTAATTTGAAATTCTTACATTCTTTTGTTAACTATGATAGACCAATAATCCAAGTTTGGGAAGAGTTCCTGTTTAACCATATCATCACATGTTAATCAAGTGAATCACATAGTTTCTCTCTGTTGACAATACTGTGTTATTGGTTTATGATTTTGTTTTAGACAGGGTATTTAGCAGTGATTGCTCGACAAGACAGGTGTATGAAGACGCAGCTAAAGAAGTTGCTCTTTCCGTTGTCAAAGGATTCAATTGTGAGTAATAAACCAAATTATTCCCTTTTCTCTAGGCCCTCATGTGTGTCTGGGTGTAGTTTTGGAACTTTTGAACTTCTTATCCATGTCGTCTATTATTAATCTAAAATTATCTATGTATCGACTCGACTAGCAAGTGTTCTTGCCTATGGCCAAACAAGCAGCGGAAAGACATACACTATGACTGGAATAACTGAATATGCCATAGGAGATATCTATGAATACGTGCAGAAGGTAACCAAACGCTGCTTCATGATTGATCTTTTGTTTTCTGTTCACCTCTTCTTATGTTCCCAGATTTTTGCTTGCTCTAATTATCAAAATTTACTGCTTGTAGCATACAGAAAGAGACTTTGTTTTGAAGTTTTCTGCTTTGGAAATATACAATGAATCTGTCCGAGATCTCCTTAGTGAAGATAACACATCACTCCGACTTCTAGATGATCCAGAGGTTAATTAGTTTGATTTTTACTGATCAACAATGTTTTAGTCATTTTATATTCTTTTCCTCTTAAATTATGTGGAATAATTTCAACAGAGAGGGACTGTTATTGAGAAACTCACTGAAGAAACATTGAGGGACTGGAACCATGTGATTCATCTCCTTTCTATTTGTAAAGGTAAGAGACTAACCAACTAACCATGGCTTTATAGTTAACCATGGTGTTGAATTTTATGACTCAATGTTGCAGCTCAGAGACAGATTGGGGAGACTTCCTTGAATGAAACAAGCTCCAGATCTCACCAAATCATCAGACTGGTAAAACAACTGAAATTTCTTGTCTAACAGGCTATTGAGCTTTAAGACAACCAAATTTTTGATGTATATGTTGTTACAGACAATTGAAAGTTCTACTGGTGAGCACGTAGGCAGGGACAACTTGAGTACCTGTTTAGCTACTGTGGTACAAAAATGTTTCTCTCATGTCGAAAGTAGAGACAGTTAACGTAATAATGTACTGAGGTAGAGACTGATTGTTTTATCATTGAAACACAGAATTTTGTCGATTTGGCTGGAAGTGAGCGGGCATCTCAGACATTGTCAGCTGGTACTAGGCAGAAAGAAGGCTGCCACATAAACCGCAGTTTGCTGACCCTGGGCACTGTTATTCGTAAGCTAAGGTTTGTTTAATTTTCTTGCAGTCCTAATCGAGTTTTTTTTTTTTTTTAAATAAAGTCTCCATTTGATCATTGATGTGCAAAAAGTTACAATTTTGAGTTTGGCATCCCAAACTTTGTACATGATCATTGAGAAGAGACTAGAGCTCTACTATCTATCAAAAGGGAAAATATGAACATAACTCATGGAGGATCATAGACAATATGAGATGGTTAATTTTAATCTGTCTAAAGGAGGGGAGACTCCATTTGTCCATATTGATTAGCCCTCGGATATTTAGAGGGAGATTAGAGAAGAGCGTGAAACCTTTGAGTTCCTCAAATCTGTGACTTAGTGAGGCTACTGCATCAACTGGCTTGTTAGCTTCCCTATAGCAGTGGACTATGTTAAAATTGTGATCTTCAATCATCTTCTGAATCTCCTGAACTTGATTGCTGATTTTCCAAGGAGGTTTCCACTCTTTTTTAACACTTCTGACGAAAAGCAAAGAATCTGTTTCTCTTGTGGCTACCTCCATGCCTTTGCTTGCACACCATTGAAGATCGTAGAGTAGTGCTTCTGCTTCTACTGTGTTGCTCGTCCCATCACCAAGAGGGATGGAGTAGGCATAGATGAAATCTCCCTCTTGGTCTCTTATGATTCCCCCACCTCCGCTTTGGCCGTTGGAACAACTACCATTACTGTTTAGTTTTACTCTTAGTGGAGGGGGTTTGATCCAAGTTATCGGGATGCTAGTCATTTGCTAGATATTAGCTTCACTTGCTTTGCATATGCTCCTCCGGGTTCTCCCAATATTTATTTTGTTGATGTGTTTCTAGATCACCTGCAATGAGAAGTTAACAATATTAGAATTGTTTTTGTACCTTGAGGGCCTAGTTCCTTCAAACTTATTAGCACATCTCGATTTCCAGAGTTCCCAACAAATAACTTGAGGAATATTTTTAGCAATGAAGTTGGAGATAGGATTGGTGGATCTGTGATTCCACCAACTAAGGAGAGTCAATTTTAAGTTATTGTCTCTGATTCCTATGCCCAGCGAACCAGTAAAGTATCTCCAAATACTCCTTGTGAAGTCACCTTGACAAAACAGGTGTTGCACATCCTCAAAATCAGTTCTTGCGTGAGAAGTGGGGCAACAATAGCATTTAGGATCAAGGGTAATGCCCATCCGTGCCACTCTATCATCTGTTGAGAGTTTATTGTTCATGGCTCTCCAACCTAGGAAAGTCATTTTGAAAGGGATATCTTTTCTCCAGAGTTTGTCATAAAAGTTGTTAACATCTTTTCTTTGCCTTAACTTATCCCAAGTTGATGCAACAGAGAATTGCCCTGAGTTTGATAGCTTCCAGATGGCCCTGTCTTTCTTGTTTTCATCCAGCCTAAGACCGATGGGAAAAAGCTTGTCCTTGATCTCATAAGTTGGCTGGGAGATGAGGATACCCCAATTCCAAGTGCTATTATTGAGCACTGCTATAAGCTTTATGTCTGGAGGGGAAAATTCCGCTGACATGAACCTGTAGATAGGCCCGAGTGAGCACCACTTGTCAAACCAAAAAAAGACATCTCCGATGCCGATCTTCCATTCTATATGAGACTCCATCTCGTCTTTGATGTCACAGATAGCTTTCCAGTTCTAGGAGTCTCCTTTTTTCCATATAGTATTTAGAGGGTGAGAGTTATGACAATATTTGGAAAGCATGAAAGAGCTCCAAAGGGAGTTGGAAGTTCTAATGTTCCACCACTGTTTAGCTCTAAACGCTTTGCTAATATCGATGATGCTTCTAAAGCTAACTCCTCCTTCATTATAAGGATAACAAAGGTTTTTCCAAGTTGCCCAGTGGCATTTTCCTGCCCTGACCAGAAGAAACGGGCCATTAATTTCTCTATGAGATCTATAGTTCCTTTCGGGGGGTCTACAACAGCCAAAAGATGGATAGGAAGAGCTTGGAGCACGTGTCTAATGAGGATAGCTCTACCCCCCATTGAAATTAGTTTAGTATGCCAACCCTTGATCTTACCAGTGATATTGTTCATAATGTCAGAGTAATACTTAATTTTTTTCTTCCCTATGGTTAGGGGGCACCCTAAGTATTTAATTGGGAATTTTTGGTATCTCATCCCGGTAATTCTGCTCATTCTATTGATAGTGACTTGCTTGGTTTTGGGGCTCATAGTGACACAACTCTTGTTTTTGCTAATGAGCTGCCCCAAAACCTTTTCATATGTGGCTAGGGTGTTGAGTACCTTTCTCATGGCTCTTATGCTTCCATTGCAGAAAAGTATAGTATCATCTGCAAAAGAGAGATGGTTGACTTTAGGACAACGAGCATTCATATAAAAACAGGTGTAACCATCAGAATTATGCAAATTGTTCATCAATTTAGATAGAAGTTCTGCACTAAGAATAAAAAGAGATGGTGAGAGTGGGTCCCCTTGTCTTAGACCTCTCTCTGATTGAAAGAATCCATGTCTTTTCCCGTTAACTAGAACTGAGTACCAATTGTGAGAGAAATTATAGATCATGGTGGTCCACTATTCTCCAAAGCCTAGTTTTCGGAGGATCCTCTTCAAGTATTCCCAAGACACTCTATCGTAGGCTTTTGTCATATCGAGTTTCATCACCACATTGCCAACCCTACTAGTTTTATTGATATCACTAATGATTTCTTGAGCCAACAGGATGTTTTCTGAAATAGATCTCCCTTTTATGAATTCACTCTGGTTTTTGGAGATTATCCTGGGATAGATACTAGAAAGTCTGTTGTTAAGAATTTTGGAAATGATTTTAGAAAACACATTGCAAAGACTTATGGGTCTAAGATCTGTAAAGCTTTGTGGGTGGGAATCATCACAATGCAGGTATGGGTATAAAACTTTGTGAGAGTGGCTCCTTTGAAAAAAGAAATGATAGCATTATGCACATCCAAGGAAATAATACTCCAACATTTATGGTAGAACATCCCACTCAGTCCATCGGGCCCTGGCGAGCTGTTGGGATCAATAGAGAAAACAGTGTCAGTTACTTCCTTAATTTCTGGTGTAATGTGGCCTTCATCTTTGGCTTAAGATTTCTTTGGTCAAAGATTAGGTAAACCATAAATGTCAAATATTT
>JBCEWC010017444.1:0-12494 GCA_038996855.1 Solanum aculeatissimum
CTTCCGCATTTCTTGAGTAAATGGTTAGTTTGGTACTATGATGGCTTGATCGAGAGCCTTCGGGTTCTCCTTGGCCATGTCACACCTAGACCCCCTAACAGGGTCGTGACATGTCCTTTCATCTTGGGGACTTATCTTAAACGTCTTTAGGACAATTGTCAACATGTTTTATAGATTTGACACCTTAACTTTAAATATCATTTTTAATATCCCATCATCATCTTCAAACATTCATAGCTTTACATGTAAAACTAGGTGGGCATTACTTCTAAAATGGAACAATCATAAATCACATGAAACGTAAGGAAATTTCTCTTTTAAAGGACCATCGGAAATGCCCAACCTATTCCATCATCAACACCCATCATGGGGTCAACATCAATAGTTAAAACATGTCTATATATACTTAGTAAAATGGCTATAAGACATCATGAATATCATTTTATAACTTAAAACATCATAAAATCTTCAAAACATGCATAATACGTCAATGGAACTTAAAGATAAGTATAATAATTAAAATTCATAGGTTGAAGGATACCCAAAAATGAACTCATATACCTTGGGAAAATCAGAGAGAAACAAACTTATATGATTGGAAAGAAATATGGAACCCTAGCCTTGCCTTCAGAGCCTTTCCTTGACTTGGAAATTTTGAAAGTGAAGAAGTGAGGAATAAATAAGGGAAACTAAGGTCTGAAAGCTTAAATAAGTCCTTTTTCCTGTCCCCAAAATGACATAGTTTTAGAATAGAACTGATGGGAATGACTAAACTGCCCCTTATTAAAAGCTGTCAGAATCAACTTATGAGACCCCAATTATGAATCGTAGTACTTTGATGCATGCAAAGTTGTCGGAGTTCCACCCTCAACTTTGGAGATGGAGGGGTTGGTTATAACTTCGATTGGTGCCGGTGAATATTTAAAATCTGAAATTTCAAGTACAATTAAAGTATAATAAAGTTCAAATTTTATATTACATTAACTTAAAATATTCAAGTTTTCCAAATTAAATCTAAGTTCAACTTAAAAACTACTAAAGTTCAACTTAAATCAAAAATCTTAAAGTAGTTCAAACTTAACAAATCTTAACTAAAGTTAAAATTTTATATTACATTAACTTAAAATATTCAACGTTTCCAAATTAAATTTAAGTTCAAGTTAAAAACTACTAAAGTTCAACTTAAATAAAAAATTCTAAAGTTCAAGTTTAAAATTATATATATCTAATAAAAATTCACAACTTTAAGTTCAAGTTCTATAAAATCCGAAAGTTCAAGTTCAAAATTAAATTTAATATCAACTTAAGAAATCCTAAAGTTCAAACTTTATACTACATTCAATTAATTAATTCAAAGTTCACATCTTAAATTCAAATTCCAAATTAAATCTAAGTTTGAGTTAAACACTATTAAAGTTAAACATAACAAATCCTAAAGTTCAAATTCTACATTATATGCAAGTTCAAGGTTAACAAATAAAGTTCAAGTTCTAAAATCCGATTTTTAAGTTTGAATGAAATTAAATCTAAGTTCAACTTGAATAAAAAATTCTAATTAAAGTAGTTCAAACTTAAGAAATAATCCTAATTAAAGTTCAAATTTTATATTACATTAACTTAAAATATTCAATTTTTTCAAATTAAATCTATGTTCAACTTAAAAGCTACTAAAGTTCAACTTAAATAAAAAAATCCTAAAGTAGTTCAAACTTAAGAAATAATCCTAATTAAAGTTCAAATTTTATATTACATTAACTTAAAATATTTAAGTTTTTCAAATTAAATCTAAGTTCAACTTAAAAACTACTAAAGTTCAACTTAAATAAAAAATTCTAAAGTAGTTCAGACTTAAGAATAATCCTAATTAAAGTTCAAATTTTATATTACATTAACTTAAAATATTCAAGTTTTTGAAATTAAATCTAAGTCCAACTTAAAAACTACTAAAGTTCAACTTAAATAAAAAAATCCTAAAGTAGTTCGAACTTAACAAATTTTAATTAAAGTTCAAATTTTATATTACATTAACTTAAAAGATTCAAGTTTTACAAATTAAAAACTAAGTTCAAGTTAAAAACTACTAAAGTTCACGACTTAAATAAAAAATCTTAAGGTTCAAGTTTTAAATTATATATATCTAATCAAAATTCACAACTTGAAGTTCAAGTTCTATAAAATCCCAAAGTTCAAGTTCAAAATTAAATTTAAGTTCAACTTAAGAAATCCTAAAGTTCAAATTTTATACTACATTCAATTTAATTCAAAGTTTACAACTTAAAATTTCAGTTTCAAATTAAATCTAAGTTTCTGATCAAAATTCAAAGTTCACAAATTAAATTCAAGTTTTAAATTAAACACTACTAAACTTTGTTAAACTTAACAAATCCAAATTTAAGTTCACATTCTGAAATCCTAAAGTTTCTAATCAAAATTCACAACTTGAAGTTCAAGTTCTAAAATAATCCCAACAATTCTAACTTCAACTACAATTAAAAAAATACCTAATTTACAATCTCATTCAATAAAATCCAAATTTAAACTAAAATTCTAAAATATTTACTCACTAATTCAGACAACATATACAAATTAACTATGTTAATACCATTTAACTTCATAACAATAGTATTCTGTAACAACCTGAAAATTTTTGAAAGCTTCTCATGGATAGTATTGTATGATATTATACTGGTCATAGTTGAATTTTGGTAGCCACGGGTTGAGTTTAAGTGGCCGAACGCAAAACGAATCATTTGGTGGCCTAGAGAGGCCGCAATGGCAGTGTACTTTGAAGAGACATAAATTTTGATTCGGGTTTAACCGTGTGGGATACTACATATCAAAGTGAAGCTCGTTGATTTATCTTCTCAACGCAACTGGTTTCACTCGATTCAGAGTTCGTATGAGGAAGTTATGGCCAAAACAATGAGACTGCCTGTATTTCAGAAGACATTAGAATTAGGCTCTGTAAATAGCCCAAGTCAAGGACCACGGACCGTGTGAGGGTCTACGGTCTATGTGGGGGTCCGTGACACGGTACAGTGAGCTTAGGGTGGCCAGGACCCACCCCATAAACCAAGTGAAGTCTCACGGACCATACCACGGTCCGTGAGACCTCAAATGATCCGTGTGGATGGCCGTCAAGTGGGGCAAAGAGCTGGCCAGGGTTGTGGGTTGGTTCTTGGGCCAAGTGTGGCTCCACGGACCAGTACACGGTCCGTGTGAATCCACACGGCCCGTAAACCCCCTTGTGATGTGGTCCAGAAAGTCCCCTGAAAGTTTGAGCCGAAGCAGAAACCAAGTGATGGTTCACGGGCAGTTGAATGGCCCATGTACTAGTAAATGGCCCACTGCTGTCCACCGTGAAGCACTGTTTTACAGTTAATGTTCCATTTCATTAATGGTATTTTTGAGATTTAATTAATCCCTAGGCCCCTTTTAGGCATCCTAAGGTCCCCTAAACCCCCTTAACCTAACCCTAACCCCTTTTCATCCATTCCAAGGCTCCTCATTGCACTTTGAAAAATCCTAAATTCTCTTGACCTCCATTGTTGAAGCTTGAAGAAATTTGAGGAAGACAACCTTTGCTTGATTTTTCAATTCCTTTGGTCTATTGAAGGTATGTGGGATTTGATTCAAGGATTTCTTTCATCCTTGAAGACCCAAGAACCCTACTCTTTAATTTTTGAATTTAAGATTTCTTTAAGTTATGGGTTCTTCCAATTTGAAGTATGTAGTTGATTGGGTTTATGTGCTGTAGATTTTAGGTGATTTAACCATGATTTAAACTTGAATTTTACGAATGTTCATGGAAACTCTTGAGGAATCAAAGTGCATGTCCCTTTAAGATTTAATTATGCATGGGTAATTTGCATTATGCTTTAAATATGGAATTTCTCATGAATTATGTTGAATTACCTTTTAAATTGTCAATTAAAGTTTGAATTCCATTACCCATGTTCTTGTTCCTAATTCATGGCATATGCATTGAAGATTGTTTTGATGAAACTCTTGTATTGAAATGATATGTAAGGCTTGTGATCACATAGTCTCTTGTCATGGCTCTTTGAGCATATTGGGTGCTTGCACCACCTTGACATATTTTGAATGTTTGATATGATAAGCTATGTAGATGAGCTACTCTTATTGCATTGACATGGAATGATCATGAAAATTATTTTGGAAACTCTTGATAGCCTTTGGCCTAAGCATAAGTATGGTTTGATCAATGGTTTTGGTTTTAACCAACGATGCATGATTTTAAAAACGAGTGTAAGTATTCCGATTTGAAGTTGCATGTATATATATGTATTCCCGTGGGATGAGACTTAATACCGAGAGATTGGTGTAGTAAGTGGGCTATCCCCAAGGGCCCTACCCTTTCCATCAAACCATGTGCCACCATGGGTTATCTCCCTAGATAGGGATTGACTTGTCATGAATCCCCTTAAGAAGGGTTGACTAGGCTACTACTTGGCAAGTAGTCCGGATCCTCATAGTAGCTCGCTTGGGTCTTTCATGTTGTCGGTTGAGGTTACATCCCCGCTATATTATGATCATAGGATTGCATCTCATGCATCATGGCATATCATATTGTTATATTACTCCTTGGCTACGTGCATTCGTTTCGTACCATTTGTCCCCTTGGCATGTTGCTTGGTCATACTATATTGTCATATGCATTGCATGCCCGCATACTTAGTACTTAATTGTGCTAACCCATATTCTTTGTCTACATGTTCTAACTATGTAGGGACCAGAGATGACTTCTACATTCTACCGGACGACGCTTGATCATTTTGTGAAGACTTGCTAGTGGTGAGCCCTTTTGTTCAAGGGAAATAGCCATCTTCTATCTACCTAGTTTATTTATGTCATTTACTTTACTTTTGTATTGAGGGTAAGCCTTAAACTATGTCGAGGCCCCTCTTGATCTATGTAGAGGCTTGTTAGACAAATCTAAACTCTTGTATGTTGACTTGTTATGTTAAACATTACGCTTATGAAAGTTATGCTTATTATCCTTGATTATGAGAATTGTTATAATTATGTCTATGACTTGAAATGTTGGAAATTGTGATTGACTACGCGCTTATGTGGAAAGTCCCATAATCCCGGTATGCCCCCATAGTGGAATCCTACTTACCCGTCCCCTTAGAGATAGGTTCTATGTGTTATGTGAATCTATGCTTATTCCATTCCCAACAACATCCTCATAGCTTAAGTCCAAAGCCCCGATTCCCTTAGAGCTTATGTGTAATGTGTTTAGCTTTCGCGCTTCTGAACTGATGATGTGTGTAATGATGCTATGATGGCTTGATCGAGGACCTTCGGGTTCTCCTTCACCATATCACATCTAGGCCCCCTATTCGGGTCATGACATATTCTAACACAAAAATATCCAATTTATAATCTATTTTCAAAAACTAAAATTTAAAGTATAGCCATAAAAGCAAAAAAATAAAGAATTCACATATTCACAATGAACAATACAAATTAACTTATGTAATATCATAATACCAATAACATAAGTGAAATACACTAGCTAATAAGTTACAAAATTCAAAAAAATTTAACAATAAAAATATAACCAAAACTACTAAAATGGAGCAAGAACAAGAACAAAATTAGTACCTTAGGTTGACGGGGAGGGACACCGGAGCGGGGTTTGGGGTGTGGACCTCAGCGGCGGCAGTGGACGGCAGCAGTGGGGGCGGGGGCAAGGGTTTGAGGAGAGGAAGAGGGAAAAATATTTTTGAAGGGGGAAAAATAAACTGAAAATGGGTTGGGTCTATTTATATTAAAAAGGGGGTGACGAAAAGCGTCGCCCAGTCCGTCGCATATTATTTAAATTATTTGACCACTTTGACCAAATTTGCGATGGACTAGGTGATGCAGTCCGTCGCAATTTTAAATAAATTAAAAAAAAAATAAAAACAGCGGACGGCATCGTCCACTCCATCACAATTTTTAAAATTAAAAATAATTTAAAAAATAAAAGTGACAGATGGAATTGTTTTTTAATTAAATAATTATATATTAATTAAAAATAGCGAAAAAATCCACCAAAAAGAGTGACGGACATGTAGACACTATCCGTCGCTTTTGTTTATTAAATTAATTTTTTTTAAAAGTGACGGACTGCTTCCTTTAGTCTGTCACTTTTTTTGGAGGCGTAGTTCGTCGCTTTTTTATCGGTCGCTTTTTTACAATTTTTTAGTAGTGAGCAACTATGGCCAATGTAGGGGACGACACTGTCTGTCTGGTAGCCGCCCAAGTATGTCGCGGCTCAATACCCACATCAGGCTAGACACCAAGCTCCTCTAATGAGCCACTAATCTCGGGGGCGGCCTTAGAGTTTGTGGGTTCATCACATAGTTGGTCCCGCATAGCCCGTATCTCCTTACGTCTGTGTTTTGGAGCCATAGTACTTGTATTCACAGAAGTAGCACACTTATTAGCCCCACAGGTATAGGAATAAAAAGAAAGATGATTGCCAAAAAAAGTGACAGAAAAACCTACGAAGGCTCGTCTATAAGCCATAGGAAAAACTATGGGTCGTAGAAGGCCTTCGTAGGTGGCAGGGTACAATAAAACAAGTTACCAGAACTGCATCTATGAGACTAGGTACGACTTTTAGAATAAACTACGAGCCAAAAAATGAGTCGTAGATGTGGTTCCATAAATAATAATCCATAGGCATCACCCTAAGAAACCTATCTACGGGTTGTAGTTGATGTGCTGCCAAAATACAATACTTTTAATGCTTAAAACTTGGGATTTTATGTGTTCTCAAGGCAATGTTAGTAGATTTGATGTGTTTTTCTATTTATTTTACAGGATTTCAGTGTTGGCTTGACTTTGGGCTTGAAGTACAGAAAAGTTATAGTTTTTGGAGGTATACGAGACCCTCTACGAGTCGTGGGTCCTTCCATGATTCGTAGAGGAGGTTTCATTTGTTCTTCTAGTGTAGGGGTGAAAATTGAGTTGCACTCAACGAGAGAGGACCATGAGTCGTGAACCAGCATACGAGTCGTAGAGTGTGATCGTGACGCAAGGATTAGAGATAGAAGAGTTATTGAAAAGTGGTACAGAGGATACCCTTCACGGGTCGTGGAATCCTCCACGGCCCGTGTAAAGGTTTCGTGAAAAGCGCCTGCTGGATGTAACTACATTCCACGAGACCCCTTTCACAAGCCATGAACTACTACATGAGCCGTAAAAGATGTCCGTAAATGAGGCTGACACAATTATCCTATTTCATTTTGGCTTCATATTTTAAGTACTATAAATAGGTTTTTTTTTTAAGAGACATACAGCAATAGAGAGGAAGAGAACGTGAGAGAACAACCTAGGATGAATAAGTAGCTTGATTGTGAACATTGTTTTTGTGATTCTACAATCTTTTGGTTCAAGTTTGCAATTATATTGAGAAGTTGGATTTGTGTTTATCTATTCTTGTGTGTAAGTACTTTAATTATATTTTCTTCTTGCATAATTTCTGAAAACACTCGAAGCATGTGTGGCTAAATCTATAACTAGGATGGTGGGAACCATGACAACCTAACTAAGATAAAATTGGATAACTTGCAAATTCTTGGACGGTGTTAGGATGTATTAGTTAATCTCTTCGTTTTAATCTATTTTTAACGGTGGCCAGCTTTAGAACTAGTCTAGTATCACTTGTCGGATCAAGGAAGTGAGTAATAGAAAAAGAGTTAATAAACAGAAGTTGATCGATTTCTCTCAACTAATCAATCTAACTAAAATAAGTAAGATTGCACTGGGATAGAGTAAGGGTTAGTAAAGCGACATCACACAAATGGATCAAGTAATGTGATAAAATTCACCTATATGGTGGATCAAGAGTTTAGGAGAACATAGCTTACTGTCCTGCACCTACACACTAGAAAAGAGTCACAAGTATCCAAGAGCACTTAGTTAGGGAGTCATGGGGAACGCATAGCCCTTGTTCATTTTTTTCTTGATTACAAACACGTACATTTTAGTTTAGATTTTACTTTCACTTGCAAACCCCACCCCCTACCCCTTTTTATGTTTATTTTCCTATTTTTTGGGAGATAATAGGGTTAATCAATTCAATTTACAAGTTGTGCTAATCCAGAGTCTACCATATTTCTCGAGGGATCGATCCTAACCATTGTTAGGTTAAATACTTGATAACGGCTACTTTAACCTCTGAGTAGAGGTGTGGGCTGAGCAAAATTGAGCATTTTGGTGCCGTTGTCGGGGAATATGGCTAGACTTGATTAGTGCAGCGTGATTTGATAGGTTTCTCATTATTTTACATTTTTGTTGTTTTTTTATTACAGGATGCATGTGAATAGTGCATACCAAATACGAGAAGTCAAGGCACTCCTTTGACTCCCTTTAACCTAGAGATCCACAAAATTCTGAGAAGAATATCCCGAGAACCTAGTAACAATGATGCTGATAATGCAGCTAATGTTGTACTAAATCTAGATGGGGACAACCCACCTATAATAATTCCAAAGCCTGAGGGACATCAAGCCGCCGCTAATTATTGGAATCAATATCGGCTGAACCCAACGGATATGGATGTCAGGGGAGCGATAGTGTTACTTCCATTTCTGGGTGACACTAGGTTTGTTGTGTCAAGTGGGTTGCTATAAATGCTAGAAAATCGCGGGTTGTTCGCAGGCCTACCATCAAAGAATCCACACAATCACCTGCACAACTTTGTGTTTGTCTGCAAGAGCGTAATAGGGAATCAAAATTTATCCACGGATGCCATTGGGCTCTGTGTCTTCCCATTATCTCTTAATACCAATGCAACGTTATGGTTATTTGAGCTCTCATAAAGCTCGATCACCAGTTGGAATGAACTGCAAATGGCGTTTTTGGTAAGGTACTTCCCCATATCCAAAAAGCTCAAGTTAAAGAAGGAGATAAATAACTTTGAACAACTTCCTGGTGATTCGATTGGTGCTACATGGGAGAGATTTACAAAGTATCTGAGAAAGGTTCTCGACCATAAGATCATAGATGAATCCTTGGTTGAGATCTTCTACAAAGCCCTTGATGAGAATGGGCAAGCAGTTGTTAATACCATCATGGGTGGATCATTTACATATCATACCTTTCAAGAGATTGTTAAAAGGCTAGAGCGGATGGTCAAGACTAACCGTGCATGGGGCACAAGAGACAAAGCCACAACTAAGAGCTCATTAGCAGTTACTACTACTCCGGTGCAAGCATAAGTCAGTGAAGAGGTGATGTAGGAACTTGCACCAATTAATTCAAATGTGGAGCTACTAATGAAGCAGAACGCGGAGAAGGTGAATTTCATCGCACATCATCCTGTCTGAGTGCCCATGTATGAGGAACCCTACTTTAAAGAAGATTCTTGCTTTGTAGCTGAGTAGACGGGGGGTTTTTGGCCTAATGCCCAGGGGTTCAATCAGGACTACTGGCACCAAGGGCAAGGAAACCAAGCTCGGAACTACAGATGAGATGGAGCTTACAATAACAATAATCGGGATGGTTTCTATGATAGAAACAGAGGCCAAGATAGAGATGTTGATTAGGGTTACAGAGATGGCCACAGAAGTGGCACCTATATTCCATCCGATAATCAAGACTCTAGTATTGGTTCATCCAGAGTTGAGGAGATATTTGACAGAAGCGGCACCTATGCTCCAATATTATAGTGTTATCGCTACCCGGTCCTTGTTGTAGAAAAGAGAGGATCCCGGAGCATTTACCATTCCCTGCCCTATAGGGGATGTGAATTCACAAGGGCATTATGTGATCTTGGTGCCAGCATTAATTTGATTCCCCTTGTGATATTCAAGAAGCTTGGCCTGGCATGCCCTACACCTATAAGCATGAGATTGTTAATGATTGACCAAACTGTGAAGAAGCCGATGGGAATCCTACATGATATCCTCGTCAAGGTGGACAAATTCATATTCCCTATGGATTTTGTGATCTTAGACTGCAAAGTGGATTTTGAAGTCCTAATCATCTTGGGAAGGTCTTTCTTGGCCACTGGGCGAACCCTAGTAGACATGGAATCTGGTCTTCTCAAGTTTAGGTTGAACGACGAAGAAGTCACCTTCAACTTTTGTAGGTCGATGAAGAGGCCAGATGAGCTCAAGATGGAGGTGTGAGCTATTGATGAAGTTTGAGTAATTAGATAGCCTACGTCATGTTGCGACAATAAATCAGGCACTGTTTAGGAGGTAACCCAAGATATTTTTCTAATAATTATAGTTTCTATTTTAGTTTTTAGCTTTAGACTTGAAATAGTTTAGATTCTTATATTTTTAGGATGTAAATTTTGGACAATGGACTGGTGTTATATAGGGTAACAGTGTATTTTTGCAGGTTCTGCAGGTATGAGACCAAGTTAGCTAATCTTGGCTGAAAAAAGCAATAAAAAATGATTCTATGACTGCATCTATGAATCGTATTGCACTACACGACTCGTAGAACAGCTCATGGAAACTTCCAATGAGCAAGATTTATGAGCACTCCTATCCATGAGCCAAGTCCATGATTCGTATGTAGAACTACGGGTCATGAATTGGGTTCGTGGACCCCAGGTAAGTTTCTAAATTTTCCTAAGTGTCAAATGTAGTTTATGGAACCCTTTATAGGTCGTGGACCATTCCACGAGTTGTATAAGGACTCGTAGACTACAGTATGAATGAAAAGGTCTAGGCCTCTATGAAACCATAATCCACGAGTTGTGGGACATTCCACAACCCATAATCAAGAAACCAGAAACCATGAATTTCAAGCCTGACCAGGTTAGTTTAAATAGGGGTCAAAATTGGGGTCAAAATAGATTTTGACCCAAAAATTCTGTGCATAAAACCCTAGTCTAGCTTATTTCCCCTATCTCTGACAAAACACCAACACTTTACGTTATTTTCCAGCCACCTCCGGTGATCTCCCACGCCTAGGGCGTCGATTCCTCTTGGTGTCCTTGTCATTCTGTTTCAATTATCACTCAAATCCGATAAGAGTTTGGTCCCTAAAACCTAATTTATCAAATTATGATTGAGATTGAGTTGTGATTGTGATTGGGGACGGGGTTAACGGAGTTGTGCACTTGTTTAAATACTATTCTTTGAAATTCATTCATATTCATGATTAAATTAATTAGATAGTATTAATATTGGTGTTGGAAATTGTTGGGTGCCAAATTATGGTGTTTGTTTCGAATTTGTTGAAAAATGTGTGATGACATGGCCTAATAGTTGACATAAACTTTAATTTTTTGGATAAATGGTCGAATGATTGAAATTATAGGCTAAATTATTTTGATGGGGTATAATGCATGAATGGGGGTGGGAATTTGTTATAAATACCTATGTTTATGCATAAACTCTTACTTGGTGCTATTAGTTTGGCTGATAAAATTGATCGAGGGAAACTCGTAGATGCAAGTGTCTATAAAGTTTGGACACTGGTCACCCACACGAGGGTCTTCTATGGCTCATGGATACCTTCATGAGTCATGGTTTCCCCTCGTGAAATATTCCAGTGTTCAATAATTTTGAGGCTTCGTCATACGAGACCTGCTATGACTCGTGGATTGTTTCATGACTCGTGGATAGGTCTAGTCAAATTTACCAGTACTCAACCTGATCTGAGACTTGTATCCACGACTTAGTCTACAACTCATAGAGCATTCTATGAGTCTTAACTAAATCTAGTGGATGAAATTCAAGTTGTTTAAAATTTGATGAATATTATCCCATGAAACCCTTTATGACTTGTAGAGCACTCTATGACTCGTAAATAGGGTTTCGTGAATCCTATTCCCCCAGTCTAATTCTAAAATTTTCTTGTGTTTTTTAGTTAAAATTCATGGAACAAATTTGTTTCATGATTGTATGTCTTGTAGGTACTATGGACCCAAAACCAAAGAAGGATGAGATTATAGCTATGAGGGCCCGCTTACGGGATGAGGCCACGGACTCGGAGCATGCCCCCGAGACTAGTGGCTCTTTAGAGGATCTTAGTGTGCAGATGGACTCTGATATAGAGCCATGACAGACTCGGGCATCTACCCAGCATGCTTCATTTCAAGCCATTGTGGCCCAACCTTCCTAGCCTGAAGAGGGAGGTGCAGGTCCAGCAGTAGCATACAGATTACCTCCTCTGAGAAAGGGTCTTAGTCTAGTTCAGAAGAGGGGTTAGACTCTGCATCTTCCTCCAGACCTCGAACACTCGAGTCATCACCAAATGCAGAGCACAGCAGGTGGTGTGTTGAGGGCATGCAGATGTTATTCCAGGAGGATATGCAGAGGAATGAGCGTGTTTAACCCACTCGTTCCATACTAGAGGAGTCCAGAGTTATCACCAGAGGACTTGATAGTGTCCCGGGGCTAGAGAAAAACATAGTTCACCATGAACTCTAGTGGTTGGTAAAGACGGCTGGGAGGTACTCACCAATATTGGTGAGGGAGTTGTACGCCTCCTATGTCGTGACTATTCACAGC
>JBCEWC010017445.1:0-12493 GCA_038996855.1 Solanum aculeatissimum
TGAGCTTCAGAAAGAACAAGCTGAGCATGTCATTGATGTTTCTCGCACCTTATATATTCCGGGATGGAGGTAACACGACATCGTTTTTCCTAAGTTTGCTGTTATGTATTGAAAGTTTTTTGCTAAATGGTCACTGGCTAACGTATTTTCTTGATAATGGTCGCTGATCTGACTTTAAATAGAATCAGCGGAAAAAGTTGTACGCTGCTAATTCCTATATTTATGTAGCGCCTGGAAGAACAACTTAACATATATTGATAGAATAATAACTCTTTAGGCATGTATATAACTTACACCCTTTCTTTCCCAAATTTTTGGGGATAATTTCAAATATATACAATAAACTAATTAATTTACATTAAATATAGCCCTCTTTTATTTACTTAAAAAAATAGCCAAAAATCGTAGAAAATATACATGATTATACAATATAACTTTTCAAAAGTCATAGAAAGTATTCATTGAATATACAATATAGATTACTTATACATGTGTTATACACTAAATGGACACTCAAAACTGAAAATAGCTTAACTATACATGAAATATACATTGTCTATACATGTCTATACAGCGAATGACTAATTTTTTGATAAATATTTTGGCCGAATGGGCATGCACTATAATTGTCCTATTTTATTTTATTTTAGCTTTTTGCATTGAGCCAACTTACAACTTGTTTGGATGATGGTTTTTCGTGGTATGGTATGGTATGGTTAGTAAGAGAACCACGTTTGTTTTGATTGTTTCATTAATTATGTGTATGGTATGATTTTGTTTCATGGTTCTGTAATCATAAAAACTCTCACTTTTTGAAACCACCAATTTGGTGGTATCCCATGGTTCTCTTATTTTTTTTCCAATTATACTCTTATTTAAATTTAAATAACTTTAATTTATCCTTTATTATTTATTAAATTTTACTCTTAATATGTACTACTTTTGTATTACCTATTTTCCTCCGTATCAACTTTTGAAACTTCTTTTCCTACTCTCGTCTTTTCTTTCACGTTTTATTCTATTTTTTTAGGTTCGTTTTTTTTTTAAAGTTCTTACTTTTTTTTATTTTATTGTGTTATTTGTTTGGATTGAAAATATATTGGCTTGTATAGTTGTATGTTTCCCTGCTTGATTCTATGTATTAATTTTTTTTAAAGTTTTCTTACAAAAATATTGATAAATTTAATATTTATAATAATTAAGGATATTTTTGTAAATTTTCAAGTTACGATACAGTATCATACAGTCAAATCAAACAACAAATTATCATTAAACAGTAACAACTCATACAGTCTATCCAAACATTATACAATACCATACCATACCATACCATACGACACCATACATTATGAAACCATGGCAAACCACCATCCAAACAAGTTGTTACGCACTTGGACATTTTAAAAATTATTTTTTTACCCCTCCTTTGTGTGTTAAACTGATGTAGGTTTTTGCCAACTAAGAAAAATAGAAGGATGAAGGAGATTGAGAGAGAAGTTCAAGCAACAATTAGAGGAATTATTGACAAAAGAGTGAAGGGAATGAAAGCAGGGGAGGCCAATCCTGATGACTTATTAGGCATATTGTTGGAATCCAACTTCAAAGAAATTGAACAACACGGTAACAAGGATTTTGGTATGACTATAAAAGAGGTCATTGAGGAGTGTAAATTGTTCTATTTTGCTGGACAAGAGACGACCTCTGTATTGCTTGTATGGACTATGATTTTGTTGAGCAGGCATCCGGACTGGCAAGCTCGTGCGAGAGAAGAGGTTTCGCAAGTCTTTGGGGATGCCATGCCAGAATTTGATGGATTAAACCGCTTGAAAGTTGTAAGTTATTTTAGCTTGTTGCGTTCCTTTTAATTTCCTTATCTCCACAACACATGGTTTTGCTTTTATTTAGCGGCAGATTAAGGATTTAAACTTGATGAGTTTAAAGTTTAGGCTCTTAGCATTGAACTCATTGCACTTCTAAAATTTATGTGTTAAGAATTTACACACACTCTCCCTGTATTTCATTTTATGTGACACTCTTTTCTTGTTAGTTTGTTCCAAAAAGATGACACCTTTCTTTGTTTGAAAACAATTTAATCTATAATAACTTCTCGTTACTTAATGAAACACTTTTATAGCCAAAGAAATGTCATGGAATGTTTATGATCATAGATTTTAAAAGTCTTCTTTTCCGCTTAACTTTGTGCCCAATCAAATAGAGTATGTGTGTGTCTTTATATCGTTTGTGGAAAATATTAGATTCATTTGTACTCGTAAAACTCGTTCAACAATCAACATATATAGGCTCCATTAGCATCTGGTTCTATGTTCTTTATTTCCTAATGATTTACTATGCTAATTCAACGCTGAATTCATTTTAACAATAGGTGACAATGATTTTGAATGAGTCGTTGAGGCTATATCCACCAGTTGGTGGGCTTGTTCGAAGGATTACAACTAAAACCAAGCTAGGGGAACTAATTTTACCAGCAGGAGTGATGCTGGCTTTGCCAACAATTTTAGTGCATCATGACAAGGAAATATGGGGCAAAGATGCAACAGAATTCAAGCCAGAGAGATTCAGTGAAGGCATTTCAAAGGCAACAAAGGGCCAAACAACGTTTTTCCCATTTGGCACGGGACCTAGAATATGCATTGGACTGAATTTCGCAATGATAGAAGCGAAGATGGCTATGGCTATGATTCTGCAACGCTTTACATTTGAACTATCTCCTTCGTACACACATGCTCCACAATCTATAATAACTATGCAACCCAAATATGGTGCTCCTCTAATGTTGCATAGATTGTAAGTATTGAGACTTGTATGAAATCCCTTACATTGAACTAATAACTATGTTAAACAAGCATCATTAAGTTGAAAAATATATTGTGTTGGAGTAGCATTTTCATATTAAAATATATTAAGTTTGGTTCGTATGAACTGTCAAGTGTGTGAATTGCAAATGTTTACTACACATTGAAGTACTTGTTTTTCTTCTCATATTAAGTTGTGGTAAAATGTGGCAATAATTTTCCATATCACTCTTGTAACCTCTAATACATTATTCTACCTTTTTATTCTTGTAACTTATGTAACCTTTTGGGCTATTCATTTACTCAATTTACTACTCATTATCTTCTTATTCATGACAACGAAGAATTACTCACACTATAAATAGTATTGATCTTACTTTGTTTTGTGTATGAAAAAAGTGACAAGAAAATATAGAGTGAAGAAAAATGAGAAGTATTATATTGTGTTTATATTGAGGTTAGAATGGTGAAAGAGAGAATTGAGACAAAGAAGGAAATATTCTAAGTTTTCAACTATATTCGCTATACAAAAGTGAGTAATTATATGTCGAACGAATGTGTTCTTTTTGTGGAGCTTTGGACTCTTCAACTAATCCGGAGTTGTTTGAGTCATACAATGTTGTTGGGTTGTTGTATCCTGGAGGGGACAAGTCAAGTGTATTACTGCTGGATCGATGTAGATTATGCCGCAGTGGGCTTGAATCTCCTTAACGAGCTAGAGCGAGATATCCGCGTTTCAGCCTAAATGAATCTTTATTCAATTTTATTATTTTATTTTCTCAACTGTAATTTATGATACTTGTGGTATATTACACAAACATATTGTAGCTCCGATCATAGGCTATATTTAAAGAATGGCGAGCTACAAGATAATTTAGTTATGCATAAATGTTAGAAACTCTCCTATAAATTCAATGCACATATAAGAGGGGGAGGGGGACAGGGATTGTTTGGCGAGAAATTTCAAACTTCAACTCTTTCGAGAAACATATCTTTCCGTTCATTCATCTTAAAATCACTATTCACTAAGAATAAAAAAAAAACATTGCGAAGAAAAAGAATTAAAGAGAAAAAAATATGGAAACAGTTTCGATGTGGTGCATCAAATGAAACTGCTTTTTCATTAATAAGAGGTGTTTGTTTTGATTTAGGTATGAAAGAAATCCTTGGTAGAAAGCCTTCTTCTCGATGAGTCTTACATGATGCAAATTTACACCAATCAGGCTCCAATGCAGATATCAAACAACAAGAAACAAAAAATAGAACAAACTAGTTAGGTTAAAAATATTCCCTCTATTCCAAATCAACTTACTTTATGAGGCAATGCACACATAACAAGAAAAATATTCAAGGACATATTTTGAACCATAATTTGCACTATTTTCTTTCGTGAAATCATAAATATATCTTTGTAAGTAGTGTAATTTATCTCCTAAAAATAAAAAATTTCAACAAATGAAAGGACAATTATGAAAAAAAAATTAAATATTTATCTTAGGCTTTGAACAATTCAATTATTTTAAACAGTAAAAAAAATCTCAAAAATTCAAATAATATGAAACATATGGAGTAATACTTACACTTTGTTTGGAGGGTCGTAATGTATCATTTCATAATGTATCGTATTATTTTGTATTGTGTTGTATTATATTATATAATATTGTTTAAATGAATACAATGTTTGAAAAAATTGTATTATTCTCCATAGTTACTTAATATCACATATCTATAATTTGAATGATAAGTCTACAAGAAATTGTAGTGTAAGGGGTAGAATTACTATGAAAAGGTAGGATAAATGATAAACTAGGGTTATCTATATCTATATTATATTAAAAGCGTGAAAACCCTTAGAAATGTTGGTTGAACTTTTTGCCCTTCATTAAAAGACTCTTATTTGGATAAAATCATCTTTTCATCATTTTTTCTAATTATTAATTATTATTTTTAATAATATTAAATATAATAAATATAATAAAATTAAATGGAGAAGATTGTCTAATTATGGTTAAATTCCTCCACAAATTAATTAAAAGGCTCATCTTTATACAAAATTATCTTTTCGCCATTTTATTAATTATTATATTATTATTTCTAATAATATTAATATTGAATATAATAAAAGTTAAATGGAGAAGATTTCTTTATTATGGTTAAATTCCTACGCAAAAAATTCTTTTTCAGCTAATTCCAAAAATAGACTTGATCCAAAAAAATAGTTTAAAAAAATCAAAATAATAATTAAAAAATATTTTTTTAAAAAAAACTTCCCAAAACAAAAACAAATAAAAAGTTTTAAAAAGGATCTAAAAATTGTCCCAAAAAAGGAAAAAAACTTCATATCTAATATTTAGGATTGAACTAAACTAAGAAACAGAGCATAAAGTTCTACAACCCAATACTAATTTTAATTAGACAATAACATTAAAACACATATTATCTATGTAAGAAGTAAATTTATATTCATGTCAAAGCAATAAACGTATACAACGATGGGTTTAGAGGTAATAATGTTTTACCGTCCTTCATAATATTATATTATCTCATAATTATATGCATGTTGGTTGATAAATATTGTATTGTTTGAATTGTATTGTAATAGAATATATAAATATATTAATTATAATTCATATCAAGGTAAATATGAGATGAACATAAAATTAAAACTCAATAATAAACTAAGATATTTGCCACGCCTCGAGTCTATACCTTAGATATGACCGCCACTTGGAAACTTTGGCCTGACTACTTTACTCAGCGAAATACGAAAGACTTAAGCAATAAGGATAGACTAGAATTAAACACAACTGCTATATTAATGTCTGAAATTATAATAAGCAAACTAATTAAGAAGTTAATAATCTGGAAAAAAAATACAATAATATTGTCTACTAGTCAAATAATAAGTAAAAACAAAATGAGAAGATAATGTTAAGGTAACGATGCGATTACACCTAATTGATCATTACATAAAATAGATGTTTTTGTCGTTACCTAACGATGAATTTAAATTAGACGATACAATAAAATTCAAGTAACAATACAAGGGTAAAAACCATCCAAGCAAGGTGTTAGGATTAGAGGTAGGAAAATTAGAGCAACACAAGATCTTTTGACCCAATAATAAATGACAAATTATCTAAATCCCATAAACTTGACTTGTTTTGTTAGGATCTCACCCAAGCTATCAGTAATAATAATTACCAGTACACTTGGCTATCAAATAAGTCAAGTTAACTTTAGGGGTACTTAATTCTATTTAAGTTAAGATAATCTAAATAAAATATGTCAGATGATTTTAGCTATTTTGTAGGAAGGGAAAAAACCCATAAAAATAGAGATATAATATTGATTCAATAATAGAGATTATTTTTTCCTAATTTTATTCAATGCTATAAAATTCTTAATTTAAAATGAAAAATTTGAGGATTCAAAAATTAAGCGTTTGGTGAATGTAAAGTTTTAATATTGTTAGCCACAACTCACACGAAGCGTGATATTCGCAAGTCGCAGACATTGTACTATTGGGTCCCGCAAATGCTTACATGGCGAAGCTTCAGTAGCACGACAAATGGATATCGCATGCTCTTTTAGTTTATACATTACGCATAAGCTGGTGTACCCTCTGTCAATAGCAAAAAAAAAAAAAAAACGCTTGCGATTCTCAAGTATTTCTCTCCTTATAAAACACTTTCCCGCTTCTAAACTTCTCAGTTCCCTCTTTCTCTCTGTTTTTATATATAGAGAAAGCGAACGTCTGCTGCTGAGCGTCTGGTCTCTCTCGCCTGAGAATCGGGAGCTCTTCGTTTTCCGGTAAAAAAAACGACAACTTCACCTCTGGTTTTTTTCCGTCCAGTTTTATGTGCAATTTTTATTGTGTAAAAAGTTGATTTTATGATCGGACTATATGATCAGTAGTTCTAGTTGACTAGAATTTGCGTGTTTCCTGAATTTTACTGCCCACTCGATTGATTTTATCTGGTGATTGTCCGAGAGGAAGTTTGGGAACAAAAGGACCGAATTCTCTCATTTTCATGGATTTTTTTTTGTGTGTTATGAACTGTTTCTATTAGATAATAAAAGCTATGCGGCTATATATATATATATATATATATATATATATATATATCTAAGGTTTTGACGGGTTTATACTTTGATTGGAAAAACAATAGGTGACCAGAGTTACTGAGCTCTGACGAGCATATTCATTGAGATATGTCTTCAGATTGGAAGCACAATGCTAGATCAAATAATGAAGGTATTTGTGTTTCTTTGTGTATGTTTGCTTCTGCTATAATGTATCTTGGACAGACTGTCATCTGGCTGGTTTTTCTCTTTTTGGGTCGAATGCCTCAGCAGAGCCTCAGTATACCGTCTAAATGTTTTTATCTCCTTGTTCTGACCTTTGTTTGAGTGATGCATTACGCCTAGAGGCTAGTGTTATCCTGTATATGATTTATGAAACATGGTATTCTTTGCATATTAAAAATTATTAAGAAGTGAACATACAAAGAAGTGTGGGGATTTAGCAACTACAATATCAATGGCGCATTTTTTCTGCCCCTGGCTTTGTTTTTCTGTTTAGTTATGTAATATTTTGGTTCGTTGTCCATGCAGCAGAAGTTTTCAATATGGTGAAAAAAGTTCAAATGGATGTACTTACTGAAAAAGATTGGGACTATCGTGCATTGGTGGCAAGGATAGAAATAAGGAAAGAAGACCGTGAGAAGAAACGACAGGGCAGACCAACTTTAATGTGGGAGACGTGGGAGGAACAATATGACAAATGGCTTGTGAATCACTTCACAGATGATTTGGATAATCAGAATGAGTTTTTGTGTGAAACAGCGGAGCCATCATCAGATATGATTCTGCCATTCTTCAGGTACCAGAAGGAGTGGTTGTTTTGGGCACTTAAGCAAGAAGAATCTAGATATAAAGGGGGTATTCTTGCTGATGAGATGGGAATGGGGAAGACTATCCAAGCGATAGCACTTGTGCTTGCTAAACGGGAACTAGGGAAAACAATTAACAAATCCAGTTTATTTTCATCTTCATCAAGTACTAAGCAGGAACTCCCAGCAGTAAAAGGCACTCTTATATTATGTCCTATGGTTGCTGTCCTTCAGTGGGTTACTGAGATCAATCGATGCACCATTGAAGGAAGCAACAAAATTCTTGTTTATCATGGTTCCAACAGAAGGAAGCTTAGCCACAATATTGAAGAATATGATTTTGTCATCACCACGTATTCCACTGTTGAGGCTGAATATAGGAAAAATGTGATGCCGCCAAAACAAAAGTGCATGTGGTGTGGCAAAGCATATTACGAGGAAAAGTTGTCCATTCACCTGAAGAGGTTTTGTGGACCAGATGGTGTTAAAACTGCCAAGCAGAGGAAGAAGTTAAAACTTGACGTGGAATTGTTGAAGCAGAGAACAGATTCTACCGAGTCAGAGACTTATAAGCAGATAGCAGATTATATGGAGTTAGTAACTAGTGTGCAGAAAGAAATTTCTATTGAGTCAGAGATTGATATGAAGAAAAAGGGTCATATGGAGGACATGAAGCGTAGTACCATGGCAGAAGAAGGGAAAAATGATGGTTCTATGGATAATTCATCTAGTTTAAGTCAAGATTTGTCATGGAGGAAGTCAATTTTGCATTCAGTGAACTGGGATCGTATCATCTTGGATGAGGTAAGTCATGCCTTTGCATATCATGTATACTTGTATATGTTGTTGCTTTCTTCAATTATCATCAAGCAGTTTCCTCACAAATGATGAAGTTATTTACAAATGCTTAAAAGTGAGAAACATAGAGATCTGTAGTGCTATCTCAAGGATCTAGAATGTGAAGTACCATATTTATGCGATCTGCAGAAACACTATTGTAACTGCTGAGTAATATAAATGAACGTACCTACCTATCTCTTGGATATTTTAGCTCATTGACGTTTAATTAGCAGTATGAAAGAAAGTATCCATCCTTGTCCTGATGCTCATTGTTATGCTCAAATGTTCATCATGTGCAATATTATCTGCAATTCTAGTTTGGTTTCTATCTTCTATCCTCGTAATGGATCTTAACATTCTCTTCTCTCTGTTCCTACTAAATGCTGTTGTATTTTTTTTATTTTTTTTTGTAGTTTGTGCCTGTCCCAATCATCTCATTGCGTTGAGAATTTCTTAGTTGTATGTGATACAAATCTTGTCTAAAAATGTTTTAACTCATTTTACTAATCTGATACAGGCTCATTATGTAAAAGATAGACGCTGCAACACGACAAAAGCTACTCTTAGTTTAAAATCTTCTTATAAGTGGGCCTTAAGTGGTACTCCGATTCAGAATCTTGTTGGAGAATTGTATTCATTAGTAAGTTCCAACTTTTTAGGTTAATGTCTTCCAGATGTTTGTATTATGAGATTAACTAAATGCTTTACTTTTGCACAGGTCCGTTTCCTACAAATAGTACCATACTCTTTTTACTTTTGCAAAGACTGTGATTGCAGAACACTTGACTATAGGTAGTAAAGCTTCACCTATCTTTGTACCAACCCCCTATAGTTGAAGAAGTATAATGCTCTAAATTAAATTTATAATTTATCTGTTCTTCCTTTTGCTCTTTGGCAGTTGTTGTCTAAAATCTTTTTGTTGTATGTCCTTTGATAACTTTTATGTCTTGCAGCTCTACATCTGAGTGCTCACAATGCCCCCACAAATCTGTAAGGCACTTTTGCTGGTGGAATAGAGTAAGCCACAAATTGATTATTCAAACTTTTGAGGCTCTCTTATTGCCAAATATAAATTTATTGCTGGCATGGTAAGTTTGATGCATCTTCTCTTTCTAGTACATTGCTACACCAATAAAACGTGAAGGGAGTTTTGGGAGTGGTAGAGATGCGATGTTCCTTTTGAAGCACAAAATTCTAAAAAGCATCCTACTAAGACGTAGCAAAAAAGGAAGAGCGGCTGATCTTGCTCTTCCTCCTAAAATTGTAAGTTTTGTCGGGCAGTAGTTAGTCTGATTCAATCTAATAATCTCTTTCCAGCTTATTCATTAATTGTATATGGTCTCAGGTTACTTTGAGAAAAGATTCTTTGGATGTCAAAGAAGAAGACTACTACATGTCATTGTACAATAAAAGCCAGGCACAATTTAATACGTATGCCATCTATCCTATATAAGCTGTTCCAACTCAAGCTTCTCTTTCTTGGTGATCATTCCTGCTTGTCTGTGGTTCCCCAGTTTGCTGTCACCCTTGCGTAGTGTTTCCCTATTGATGATGTGTCATAAGGCTGGCTCGTTGATTTTGTGTCCTTGTATGCATTGACTACTCTCATGGAGTATGTTCTGGAACCATATTGGTTCCATTTCTTGGAAATTTGATCGATTAAGATCACGGAAATGGAACTTTGATCGATTAAGATCACGTGCTTTCATTTTCCTTCAATGTGTTAGATCATGAAATATTGCTATTATCTGGTTGCATTTATCTTCCAGCCTCCCTTCTCTTTCTCTCTCTCTCATTCTGTCTGTCTCTGTCTATTCATCTCTTTTTCTTTTTCTTCTCCTTATCTTTCTTCCCTTGCCCACTCCCTTCTCCCTTCTCTTCTCTTCTCTTCTCTTTGCCAACATGAATTTCTCCCCTAATTGTTTTTACCTTGCCAAAAGGTCAAAAAGAGATCAGTGACAGTTTTAGCTTAACTATATTTTTCCCTGTCATGTGTTTTGGTGCAGTTATGATAGAGCTGGAACATTGATGAATAACTATGCTCACATTTTTGAGCTGCTAACACGCCTACGGCAGGTACCAAGAATGATGTATTAATGCTTGACATGCATGAAACGAAAATATTCTCTCTTTGGAATGTCGAACTCATACTTGGATTATAGCTCGTTTTTTGCTTTGTTAAATTTTTTGAAGTGGTAAATTTTGGATGGTTGAGTGTGTATTTGGTCGATATATAGCTTAGTGGATAGTCAATACAATTTGTCATGGGAATTTCGGGGCCACAAAATTAATCTGCACTCGACCAAAGTGTAGACTGGAGCATAGATTGGATTGCAGAACTTATCTGATGTGTAACCCAGCTTATCTGGTGAGCCGTAAAGGTTATTTTAGCATATTCATTTGCTCTTTAGTTTGGTTGTGCTAGTGTCCTTTGTGAACATAATTCTGAAGTGCCTGGCCTTCCGTATCATGCTTCGCCCCAGGTATACATTTAGGTTTTTGCCACTCGCTACATTTTGTAAGTATTCACTTTTCTTTTTGCATCTTCCAATCATGCCTCTTGAATGACAGGCTTGCAATTAAATATCAGTTCAAACTAGCAATAAAGTGAGCAACTATCTAAAATATGCATGTGTGTTTTATTACTGGTCCATCTTCAGCCAATTTTTTATGCAATATGTTTTTTCTTTAATTGGCAGGCAGTTAATCATCCATACCTTGTGGTCTACTCGAATACTGCTTTGGCTAAAACGGCAAAGTCTGGAAATGTTGAGCAACCTTGCTCCATATGTCATAATGCAGTAGAAGATCCAGCTGTGAGTTGCACCACCCCCTTCCAAAAAGAAAAGGAATAGTATATACAATCCTACTTGAAAAATGAATGTAATGTAGTGTCTATAAATAGAATCTCAGTGTAATAATTAGATCCACAATTCAATAGTATTTTTCTCCAATATTTCTCGCAATTTCCATTTTACTAGAAACCTCTTGAAGTTCATGAATATCTGGTGGAAGCATTTTCCCAGTGCACCAAAGACATTTATTTTTCTAGAGAGTACTTTTTATTATCCTTTGAACACCTAAAAACACTATTAAACTCTTCTGGTGGCATGCTAAGTGTCCTACATTAGTGATAGTCATTTTCTTGAACTGTGCATCTCTATCGATTTGTTGCAGGTTACTTCTTGCATGCATGTCTTTTGTAAGACGTGTTTGATAGACTTTGCTGCAAGTGATAGACAAGTGCCATGCCCTTTGTGTTCTGAACTACTTACAGTTGACTTCATGTCAAATAATGACAAGGTGGATCAGAATTCTAAACATACTCTCAAAGGGTTTAGGTCCTCAAGTATACTGAACAGAATTCAGCTGGATGATTTCCACTCCAGCACTAAAATAGATGCTTTGGTATGAAGTTACCTTCTCCTCTATTATATTTCCACAAGTTGTTTCTTTGCATTGTGGTTTCTAAACTTCTCACAATGGTAGCGTGTAGGTTTCGTACCACATCAAGCCACTACTGATTCTAAGACTTGCACGTCATCTTAATTACTGGAATTAGCTTAGGATGCTATACATTTATTTATGTGCTTTTGCATTGACGCCAACCAACATATTCATGTCAATTTAGTAGTGTTTCAGCCTGGCAAATAAGTTGAAGCTTAGGGTGTGTTTGGTATGAAGGAAGATGATTTTCTAGAAAATGTTTTCTCGGAAAACATGTGGGTTTCTTTCTTATTTTCTATTGTTTGGAAGTAAGAAAAAAGATACCATCATATATAATCACAAGTGCATTTATTTATTATCTAGCAAACCACTATGGAGGTGGGATGGGGAGCGGGCGTTTGGGGGTGGTGGGGGTGGGATGGTCAAGGGGTGGGTGTTGGGGGGATTGGGTTGGGGGAGGAGATAATAAACTTAAAATGTCACTTATGCAACTTCCTT
>JBCEWC010017446.1:0-12492 GCA_038996855.1 Solanum aculeatissimum
AATTTGCATTCGGCCACTTAAACTCAACCCGTGGCCACCAAAACTCATCCATGACTTGTAGTACATCATAGAATTCCAAACACAAGTAGATTTCAAAAATATTCGGGTTGTTACAAGAGACTTCATAGATATTGAGCAGAGGATTGTTGAGTATTATTATTTCCAAACTTGTTCATTGGAGAATATGTTTTAGTAGAGTTATATCATTCCATATGATTCTTATTACTTGAGTATTTTCTTTCGCTGTTTAGTATGATGTGACAATGAGGCCAAGTGGTTCACTTGGGGACTAGCAATAGTCTCTGAGTGACGACCACTCCAGGGGTATCCTCCCGAGGCGTGACATGATTTGACTGATTTTAATAATCATTATTTGTTCATAATTGATTGAATTTTTTTCCCTTCATTATCTTTTCCATCTTTTGAATGTCTAAAAAGATAAATAAAGGGAGAAGACAGAGAAGAGATCATTTTTTTCTGAAAAAAAACTTGCCCGCACAAGTTAGAAAAATTAAGTGAATAACAAGAAATTAGTAGAAAGTCGTGAAACTCGATTTCTTTGCTGAGAACGAATTGTCAAGAAACTTTAAAAGGTATGTTTTCTAAAATTTCATTTTTTATCATTTGCATTATTAGAATACTATGTAAGATTATGGTTCTTGGATTATGCTTCCACTATGTGTATGTTTTACACTCTAACAATTGGTATCAGTAGTCTTCTGACATGTATCTGTTCATGTAATGAGGAAATGTAAATCTGAATGTTTTCTGTTTGATATTTGCTATGCATTATATCCTCGTTTTTTTATTAACTTGAGAAAATAGATTTATGTCTTTTAAATTGAAATCTGATTTCATGAAATTGTTCAGAATGCATCTTTCAAGAGAGAGTGTGAAAGTGCCTTGACAACTTGTTTTTTTGTAACTTCTTATTTGTTGTTGTTTTTGAAAACAAAAGACCTGCTTTTTTGAGTTTAGGGAATATTAGTCATGAATTTGAAATCTGCCTAACATTGTGGGCACAATGATGTTTCAAATAACATTGTAGTAGCATGGCAATTTTGTTTAGACAACTGGTTTTTCCCTAAAATTTTGATTTACCTATAACTAAATAAATAGATTTTTAGAATTAGGGGCAAATTTATCTGGTTTTTGACTTTTCCCAACTACTGTTACTTTTAGTATGCTACAATCAGTAGCATAGTGGTTGGGTCATGTTGAATACATTGCTTGTTTGACCCTCTCTCTAAAGCTTGTCAATGATTGTCAAATTGGTCGGTTCTAGAGTATTTCAATTTTGACGAACTCTTATTGATCTGATTTTTGGCTGGTTCATAGGAAATGACCCACTGAGCAATAACCACTGCTTTGTTGTGGCCTACACCATTTTTGGCTATTTGGCATCGTTTTAATGGGTTTTAGCCATTTTTCTATTTTCTAAAAATTTTATTTTTTTTTTAAATTTCTTTTGACACTCCAGTGTTGCAAGGGTTGATTCCTTAGGATTATACAAGTGTTTTAAAGTTGCAATAAATGTTTATATATGGACATTGGTCCTTTTCCCCATCGGATAAACATGTGTATTCACATACTGTTTGTAAAGTTTCTTTTGATTTGAAGACTAGTTAGCTTACCAACTAAGCTGCTTGTTAAATCACTGATCAAACGATTTGTATATGTTTGACTAAATAGAAAATATTACTCTCTTACTGAGTTGCACATATTTCTGTTTTATGTGGTCATATACTTAAGCATGCTCATATATTTGTTGGACTGGTTAAGTTTCACTAACGAATCTAACTGTTCACATGCATGATTATATGTGTCTTGTTGTTTTTAAATATAGCATATATCTAATGATCTAATTTGTTTTGTCTCTAAGACTAAGTATGTCTTCCTTCAATATTTTCACATCGATCTTGAATAAAAATAAGTTTGAAGGCCCCAATTATGTTTATTGGAAATGAAATCTGGATTTTGCAGAGCTAACGGATATTAGAGCTAGTGATCCACCTCCACCACCACAGGGTCTGCAAGCTGCAGCTAATCAATGGAACTAATATCGGCTTGACCTTATGGCGATGGACATTGTGGGAGCTATTGTGTTACCCCCGCTACTACCAGATGACACAAAGTTCATCATTTCGAGAGGATTGCTCTAAATGTTGCAGAAAAGCAGATTATTTGTGGGCCTACCATCAGAGGATCCACATAACCATCTACACAACATGGTGTTTGTCTGTAAGAGCATGATGGGGAACCAAAATTTGTCCATGGATGTCGTTGGGATCCGTGTTTTCCCACTTTCACTCACATGTAATGCAATGTTATGGTTATCTAAGCTCCTAGAGAGTTTGATCACCAGTTGGGCAAAATTGCAAACAACCTTTTTGGAGAGGTTCTTTTCCATCTCGAAGAAGATAAAGTTAAACTATGAGATTAACAACTTGAGTAGATACCTGGTTATTTGATCGGTGCTACGTGGAAGAGGTTCACCAAATGTCTAAGGCGTGTCCCTGACAACAAGATTGTTGATGAAGACCTAGTTGAGATCTTCTATAAAGTACTTGATTAAAATGGTCAAGCAATTGTGGACACTATTATGGGGGGCTCATTTATAGATCATCTATTCAAAGAGGTTTCTCAGAGACTTCAGAGGGTGGTCAAGAAAAACCGTGCATGGGGTATGACAGAAAAGTCAACTACGAGGAGTTCATTCTCAGTTAGTAGTAGTTCGACGCAAACACGGGCTCGTGAGGCAGTGATGCAGGAACTTGTGCGGATTAATACTAATGTAGAGCTCTTGATGAAGCAGAATTTGGAATCAGTAAATGTTGTATCTCATCAACCTCCACTTGCTCCCATGTATAAGGAGCCTTATTATGAGGAGGACACATGTTTTATCATTGATAAGATGGCAGGTTTTTGAAACAACGCCAAAGGTCCCATCAGGACTATTGGTGCCAAGGTTGAGGGAACCAAGGTGGGAGCTTTGGGAGAGATGGCAGTTTCAGAGATAACAACAGAGGAGGTTTTATGATACATACAGGGGACAGGGAAGAGATGGTGAATGGGGTCATAGAGATGGCTTAAAAAATGGTCTATATGTTCCACTGCACAATCAGGATACTGGTATTGGCTCCTCTTGCATTCAGGAGATGTTTGACCGGTTGTTGAAGAAAGTTAATGCTCAGGTTGAGACACTAAAAGGGATGATGTCTAATATCTCCAACATTAACCATAAGATTGATTCTCACTTGGCGGTGATTAAGAAGTTGGAGCAATAATTCGTCCAAATATCGATTCATTTTAACCAACGCTGCAAAGGTAAGCTACTCAGTAACATAGTGCAAAACCCTCAAAATGAGAGGCAGAGTATGGCAGTCGTAACTTATAGTGTAAAGTAGACTATTGATCCTCCAGTGCCATTGGATGATGGTGATGTTCGTGATGAGAATGTTGTGAAAAGGCAAACTGAGAATGGTGAAGACCGTGCAAAGAAAGAGGAAAGTGATACATCACCAAAATAGTTGAGACCATTGCTTGTCCTCCTCCTACCTTCCATAAAAGACTAAATAATAAGGAGGAGGAGATGGCCAAAACAGTGAGACTGCCTATAATTGGAAGGACGCTGAAAACAAGGTTCTGAAATTTGGCTAAGCGCCGAACCACAGACCATTTGGTGGTCCACGGTCTGTGGGGTTGCTTGTGTGGGGGTCCACTGAGCTCCTAAAGGCTAGGGTCCCAGCCATTGCCTAAGTAAAGTCCTATGGACCACCTCACGATCCGTGTGACCCTTCACGGGCCGTGAGGGGTCCTGTGGAGTGGGGCAGAAAGTTGGCCAAGGTTCGGGGCTGGACTCCAGACCAAGTAATGCTCCACGGATAAGTACACAGTCCGTGCGAAGCTACACGGTCCGTGAAACCCCTCGTGAAGTGATCCAGAAAGTTCCTCGAGAGTTCAACTAGAACACGAAATCAAGTGAAGTCTCACGGGAAGGTATACGGCCACTGTAGCCTTTCGTATGGCACTGTTTTAGTGAATTAGTCCATTTCATTAATGGTTAATTCGTGATTTAATTAGATCCTATGCCCCTTTTGGCTTTCTAAAGTCTCCTAAACCCCCTAAACCTAACCCTAATCCTCTTTCAACCATTCTAACACTCTTTAATTAAAATCTCCTACATAATTAATATGCTTCTCTCTGTAAAAACTCTTAACTCTCTAACGGTAACTTGTTAACAGTAAAACCGCCTGACTTATGGCGCGTTCGACGCCGATGGACGGTGATCAACCACCGGACATATGCCATGGGAATATCACTAATTTGAATAATCTTACTCACAACATTGACACTACACCTAGCTCTAGCAGCCATAAGTCTAGTGAAGCGGATACTGGAACAACCGAAATGGTGGAGCTAGCAACTACTCACAGGATATCTGCAGTGGTGAAATCACCTTCGGTGGCGGGTATAATGGTAAAAGGGAATACACATAATCTTGATGCTAAGACCCGAGAAGGAAACATGGGAACAGGGAAGATTCAACATGAACAAGCTCTAGAACAAACACAAGGAACTGCAATGGATAACAATCTCAATCTGAGGATCTTAGAGGAGGAAAAAACGCAAACACAACACAGGCAAGGTAAGATATCTACTTCACCGACTCTAAATACTAGGATTGATATTAATGGGAATCAGATCATCAACCTAGAACTAGGGAATAGCTCTGCAACTAGTAAAAATGATCAAAATCTGGGGAAGGAGGTGGTGGTTAATCAAAAGCAGGTTAGTGGCAAGGATGAAGATACCGGGAAACACCTGGATAATGTAGATTCTAAGAAAGGTAAAGGACCCAACCCATATCCTAAGATCTCTAGCAACTTTGATAAGTTTGATCCCAAAGGGCAAAGGAGTCTTCAGGGAGGGAATATACTTATCCAGAACCAAACCCATGCCAATCAAACCACAAGTCTAGCCCCACAGGAGGAAAATGTGATCCAAACACTAGCCACTAAGCTGAGACTGAATATGGCCAAACAGGAGAAGAGTATAGGGATTGAACAACCTAAATATACTTCTAAACAAGGTCTACCAGCTGTTATTTATAAGAAGGACGATTATATGCTTAGGCTGGCTGAGTCTTGTAGATACACTTTGATTGGCAAATTTAGTAGAACCATGCCTAAAGTGGAGCTTATCAGAAAGAGTTTTATACTCAAGAAACAACTGATAGAGGGAGTGAAGATTGCATTTCAATGCTAGGCATGTGTATATTGATTTGGATAATGAGACTGATTATGTCACTGTGTGGACCAACAATAAGATTCACATTGAGGAGCAGCCAATGAGAATTCACACATGGACCCCTACCTTCAAGCCTGAGGAAGAAACCCCCATTGTACCTATATGGGTCATCCTCCCTAAATTACCATGGCATTGCTATAATAAAGCTTTCACAACCACCCTCCTAGGTCCTATTGGTAAAGTTTTGTATTTGGACACAACTTCTATAAAAAAGACTAGGGGAAGCATGGCCAAAATTAAGGTTCAGATAGACATCACCAAAGAAAGACCTTCCCATGTGTGGATGGGCTTTGATGAGAAAGATCTAACAATTGGGAGGTGACAAACCATCCAATATGAAAACATACCAGCCTATTGTTTGTATTGCAAATATCAGGGACATGTGGACCATGTCTGCACCATCAAGAAAAGGGATGAAGAATACAGAGCTAGGGCAGAATTGGAAACAACAACAAGAATAACCATCAAGAAGGGACTAAGGCAGCACAACAGATAGTTGAGAATAAGAAGACAGTCAAGGACAAAGGTGTAGAAGACACAGATAAAGAAGGTCAGAAGCAGGAGAATAGGCAACAACTGGACCAATGGCAAACCGAAGGAAACAAAGATCAAAAGAAAAACTTGAAGCAAGGACAACAGGAGAGTATACAAACTCTCCCTCATGATCATACTAGCAAAAAGGAAACACAGAATGACAGAAGAAGACCATGTAAGTACTCTACAACTGAGCTAACTATATGAAATGCTGATACTGAATATCAAGAACAACCCACTAACCCTGCAGCAGAGGGAGAAACAAACAAGAACCACAACTACAGCAGCAAGTCAGTGCAAACGCCTATAAGACAGAAGCAAACTATTGATGGGACCACATCAAAGGGAGTCAACAACAAGGACAAATCGGAAAAATAGTTGCCCCTTAAAAAAAGACAAGGTATTGACGTATCTTCCCATGAGAGAAATGGGATAGACCTACTAGACCATTCCCTCATTCCCCCATCTCCTAAAGATGCTACTATTATTCATTTATCTTCTCTTTCCCCCATTGGAGTTGATGGAGGACAGGAGGAGGTTAAGGAGTACCCTACTAACTTACAGGATGGGGAACCTGAGGGGGGGACTCTGACTCATGTTTTGCATGAGGTTTCAACTGACCCTAGAACAGACTATAGAGCCCCTGGTACCCCAGTTTCCTATCAGAAGGTCTTGAGCCCCCTTGAAACATCCAATATGGGATCTATGGCAAAAGAATTGTGCTCAATTACTAGTACCAGTTTTGCAGAAAGCAAAGCCAAAAGAAACAAATTAAGTAAAAAATGGAGGGACGCTCTCAAGAAGAAAATGGAAAACTAGCAAAGGAGTGATGAAGCTTCTCAGAATATAGAAAGGGATAGTTCACCAGAAGACAATCAAGGAAAAAACAATGAAACCAGATTGAAGAATAAGGAAACACAGCACATTCTTAGTCCCCTGAATGGAAAGAACTCCACAAAATGTACTCTAAACTCTGATCCACCCATGCCTAGTGAAGAGGTGGATGAGTACCAAGTGATTCACTTAGAGGATGAATTTGACAAAGATAATCTCCCACTAAATGAAGGGGAAGATGAAGAAACCTGTGAGTACCTAATACAAGCTTTTAGTCCCCCCAAAGAAAAGGAGGACAATGATGAACTCCAAAGAGTTACAGATGAGCAGGGTTAATCTCCTAGGAATTTCCTCCAAGAAAAAACTAGCAAAAGGAATACCAAAGTAACTCAGTCTGCCACAGGAGGTAGACCCAACACTAGGTTGTTCTCAGCAAAGTCATCCCAATGAATAGCTCTATAATCTGGAATGCGAGGGGTATCAATACCCAAGGTGTTGTGGAAAGACTCAAAGTTCTTAAGAAAATCCACCAGTTGGGAATAATCACTATTCTGGAACCTTTCTCAAATACTACTAGGATTGGCAAATTTAGGATGCAATTGGTTATGGACAAAGCAATCATCAATACTAATGGAAAAATATGGATTTTTTGGAATGAAGATACTGACTGCCAGATTTTGGACTCTGATGAACAACAAGTCACCTGTGCCGTTCATCAACCTCAGGTGGATTCCAAGTATATAATTACTTTTGTGTATGCCAAATGCAGGGACCATCTAAGGAGACCCCTGTGGGATAAGATGCTCCACTTGGAAAATGATCACAATAACACCCCTTGGTGCATTATAGGAGACTTTAATGTGATCACCAATACTGATGAAAAGAGTGGAGGAATCCCATACAATATCAGGAAGAGCTTTGAATGAATTGGAATTATTGAAGATTGTGGACTACAGGACTTAGGATTCTCAGGACAAAAATTTACTTGGTGTAATAAGAGAGGTATTGGGGTCACTATTTCGAAGAAACTGGATAGGGGAATGGTAAATGATAGATTGTTGGAGATTATGCCACAAACCACTATCACCCATCTTCCCTCAGTAGGTTCTAATCACTGCCCCCTCTTATTGGATATGAAGATTAGAGGCAACAATCCTACAAAATACTTCAAATTTCTGAATTGCTGGACTTACCATGAATCCTTTATGGATACTGTCAAAGACTGTTGGAATAAGGATACCATTGGTACTCCTATGAGGGCTTTTCACAATAGGCTGAAAAGACTGGCCAATACTTTGAGTAAGTGGTCTAGGGAACAGTTTGGAGACATTCACCTAAATGTCAAACAATTTTAGGAAAAGACTAGAGAGGTTGAAGTTGAGCTGATCAATCATAAATCATAGGAGAAAAGAAGTCTACTTCATAAGTCCAATGCTAAATACATCAAGTATTTAAAGATGGAGGAATCAATTCTTAGACAAAAAACTCAACTACTGTGCTTCAAAGAAGGGGATGCAAATACAAGATTTTTCCATGCATTGGTTAGGGGGAGAAAGAGAAAGCTCCTCATACAGAAAATTCAGGATGAAAATGAAAACTTAATCCAGGAGGAGGAAAATATAGCTAGGGAAGAAGTCCATCACTTTCAAGAGATTTTCAAAGGGGATGAAAAATACATTGAAAAGGAGGAACTGAACTGCATTCCTACATTGGTTACCCAAGATCAAAACTTCAAGCTTCAGGCTCCCCCTGACTTGGAAGAGTTACAACAGGTGATCCAATCTATGAACCCTTACTCAGCTGCTGGCCCAGATGGATTCAATGCCATGTTTTACCAAACTTGTTGTGAGATAATTAAGATGGATTTGTTGAAGACTGTACAGACCTTTTTCAATGGGCAGGAGAAACCAAAATATTTCTCCCATTCTTGCATTGTGCTGATCCCCAAAATCAGCAATCGTAGCAGCTTCTCAGACTATAGACTTATTAGCCTAAGTAACTGCATTTGCAAAATCTTCTCCAAAATCCTCTCCTCTAGACTTTCTACTATCCTTCCCAGTCTCATTTCTAGGATCCAATCAGGCTTCATCAAAGGGAGAAAAATAGTAGTAAACATCATGCTTTCCCAGGAAATCATTCATTCGATCAGGAAAACAATGAATGGGGGAAATGTTGTGATTAAGCTAGACATGGACAAGGCCTATGACAGAGCCTCCTGGTCTTACATTTTCTTGGTCATGAGGAAAATGGGCTTTGGTGAACAATTAATTGATCTATCTTGGAGGATAATGACCAATAATTGATATTCCATTATTATTAATGGGGCTAGACATGGATTTTTCCACTCTACCAAGGGGATTAAATAGGGAGATCCCCTCTCACATGCCCTTTTCATTCTAGGGGCTTAAGTGCTATCAAGAAGCCTGAACAGACTCCATGATGATCCTAATTTTTAGACCTTCTACAAGAACAAAAGGGGTCCCCAGATCAACCATCTAAGCTTTGCTGCTGATGTAATCTTTTTCACATCTGGTAACAATGAATCCCTAACCAGGATCATGAAGGTCTTGAAATCCTATGAGAAAATTTCAGGACAAATGGCCAATAAAAACAAAAGTCATTTCATGGTTACATCCAACACTACTCAGACTGAGTGTGAGAGGATCTCTGTTATTACTGGTTTCTCCCAAAAGAAGGATCCAATTACATACCTGGGTTGTCCTTTATACATAGGTAGGCAAAGTATTATATAATTCTCTGACATGGTCTCTAAAGTTATCAGTAGGATTTCTGGATGGCAACCTAGAATCCTGAGTTATGGGGGGAAAGCAACATTGATAAAACATGTCCTTCAATCCCTGCCTATACATCTGCTAGCTGCCATTGCTCCTTCTTCCACTACTTAAAATCAAATCCAAAGCCTCTCTGCTGATTTCTTCTGGGGGAGATTTAACCAAAGAAAGAAATACCACTAGGTCTCCTGGAAGAGTATAAGTTACCCTCTAGCTGAAGGAGGAATTGGTTTCCGAAACTTGAAGGATGTGTGTAAGGCATTTCAGGTCAAACACTGGTGGAACTTCACAAGCAATGCTTCCCTTTGGGATGACTTTCTGAGGGCCAAATATTGCCAAAGGGCAAACCCTCTGACTAACAAAGGTGACAAAAAAACTCTCTTATTTTGAAGCATATGATGTCCGACAAACACATCATTGAACCTCACATACAATGTAAGATCCACTCAGGGAACAATTATTTTTAGTGGGATAACTAGCTGGGAGTGGGGCAGCTGGCTCCGTTTAGTGAGGATAGACACAGGTTTGATAATATTAGAGTGGCTGAATTGGTGCATGATGGGCAGTGGGACCAGGAAAGGCTCAGGAATTTAATCCCTCACCAATATATAGGTACCATCCTCAACACTCCAATCCAGACCCTCAGTGGTATTCCTGACAAACCAATATGGACTCTAACCAACAATGGAGAATTTACAACTTCCTCAGCCTGGAATCTGGTTAGGGAGACAAAAGAGGAGACCAGAGTTAACAAGTTACTCTAGCACAAACATATCCCCTTCTAATGCTCCTTCCTGGTGTGGAGAGCCTTAAGGATGAAGCTACCTACCAATGATAAGCTGGTCACTTTTGGATATGAGCCATCCAATTGCCATTGCTGCTCTAACCCTTGAAGAGATACCATAGACCATATCATGCTCAATGGTAATTTTGCCAAGAAAATTTGGAAGCACTTTGCTGCTTATCTTAGCATTAACATAGATGGGAATGCTCTGAAACAAAATGTATGCAAGTGGTGGGATACTAAGCATTTGAATGAAGCTCACAAGCTGGTGCTACAGGCTACTCCGGTGTTCATCTGCTGGAATCTGTGGAAAAGTAGATGTTCTGCTAAGTATGATGGTATAACACCTAGTATAGCCAAGGTCAAATATATGGTGAGCAGAGATATTTTCAGGCTAATGAAGACCTCTTACCCCTACATTGATTGGCCTCATGGGTGGAAAGATATTACTATGATGGTTGAGCAGGAGATCAAATTTACTCCAGTGCAGTGGAAGAGACCACAACACCACTGGGTCAAGCTTAATACAGATGGAAGTTCCCTAGGGAATCCTGGAGCTATAGGAGCTGGGGAAGGGGGGGGGGGTTCTGAGGGACTGCAATGGAAACCTACTACTTGCATTTACAAGCCCCTTACGATTTGGCACCAACCTGCAGGCTGAAGCTCAGGCAGCATCCATTGGTATAAGATGGTGTGTTTAGCTGGGATTCACTAGAGTCCTGATGGAAGTTGATGCTAAAATGCTCAACTCCTGGATCAATCATAATGCTACTGCACCCTGGAAGATCCAAAAAGAATTGCAGAGGATTCAATACTCAAGGACTCAGATCCTAGAGTTCAAATGCCAATATGTTTTGAGAGAGGCCAACCAAGTGGCTGATTCCTTAGCCAAATACAGTCATCAAATTACCAACTCTCAAGTGTTCCAAACGAACAGTCAACTACCAAGAGAAACTAGAGCCTACTTGAAGATGGACAAGATGCAAGTGATCAACTTTAGAAGGAAACAAATGAAGAGAATGAGGAAACCACCATAGCTCATTCAACCCAGATACATCAGACAGGACATCCTTTGTAGACTAATTCAGTAGCCTATCTTTAGATAGATTATAGGATTAGTTTTAGGGTTTCCTTTCTGACAACTTGTAAGGGGAGAGTTTCCCTTGTTTATTGCTTTCCTAGAATTTTGTAATGAGAGGAGTCCTCTCTTAGGATTTTCTTGGTTTTCTTCATACAAATAGGGTCTTATGACTTATTAACTAAGTCATGGAGTACCATCCTAGGAAGAAGGTAAGGTCTTTGTCCCTCTTCTTGTATCCCTATTTCAGATTTTATATATGTTAAAGCCTGGGGGTGTTTCTCAGCCCCTGACCCTACATGGGGTCTTTAAAAAAAACACTCTTCAATTCATTTTAAAATTCTCGCAACTCTCTTGACCTCCATTGATGAAAGCTTGGAGAAATTTGGGGAAAATAATCTTTATTGTGGAATCCTTCAATTCTCTTGGTCAATTTTAAGGTATGTGGGTTTGATTCATGGATTCCCTTTCATCCATGAAGACCCAAGAACCCTCCTCTTTAAATTATGATTTTATGTTTTCTTTAAGGTTGAGTTCTTCAAATTTTGAAGTATTAAATTGAATGAGATTATGTGTTGTAGAATTTAGGTGATTTAAAGTTGATTGAAGTTTGAATTATATGAAGATTCAATGGTTTTGATGATGATCAAGTTATGTATGTCCCCTTTAATTTTGAATTATGCGTGGGTAGTACTTAAATGATGATTTGAAGGTTGATTTAACTTGAATTCCTTATGAACTACTCTTGATTTGAATTTATGGTTTGAATTCAAGTACCCATGCTATCCTCATTGTTCCTCATTACATTTGCATGTATGATCGTGGATTTCTTATGAAAGTTTTGATATGGGCTAAGTCCCAAACATGTTTATGACTTTGATTTTTTGATCAAGTATGGGTTATGACTAAATTGTGATCACACTAACTCTATGATATGGCTCTTTGAGCAACATGGGTGTTTACACCAATAGGATATGACAAGTTGTGACAAGTATGGAACTACTCTTGTGCATGAAGTTTGACATAAAAGTATGTTTGGCGTCTTAGCCCAATGAAGCATGATCATGAAATATTTTGACTCTGGTTAAGTATGCATAAGAGTAATGAAAGTGATTTTGTCTTTTAAGCCCAAGTATGCATGATTTGATGTTCAAGTGTCA
>JBCEWC010017447.1:0-12491 GCA_038996855.1 Solanum aculeatissimum
CCATTCCCGAATTGTCCCCATAGCTTGAGTCACAAGTCCCTAAACCCTTAGAGCTTATGTGCTACATGCTTTAGCTTTCACATTTCCGAACCGATGATTTGTGTAATGGTGCTATGATTGCTTGATCGAGGGTCTTCGGGTCCTTTTTTGCCATGTCACATCTAAGCCCCCTATCCGGGCCGTGACATCTGAGGAAGTTCAGATAACCATATTGTTGCTTCACCTATGAGAGATAATAGGAAGACACGAAGCCCAATGACATTCATGGATAGATTTTTATTTCCCATCATGCTCTTACAGACGAAGAAAATATTATTTAGATAGTTATGTGGATCCTCTTATAGTAATCCCGAGAACAACCCTCTATGCTGCAACATCTATTGTAACCCACAGGATATCACAAACTTAGTATTTTCTAATAGAGAAGATAAGACAATCGCTCCTGTGATGTCCACTGCCGTAGGATAAAGTCAGTAAGGATTCCACCCATTTACTACTACTTGATGACCTTGTGGTGGTTAATTTTTTGCCATACATAGTGGTGGTGGGTTTTGGTTGTTCAAGTTGAGTGTATTATTGACAACATTATTGATGTTGTCTTGAGCCATTCTTCATAACGTTCTCCAAATCTCTGGATCAAATAGAGTCAAGGGAATGCCTCGACTTCAGGCATTGGGGATACACTACACCTATATTCTTAAAAAGAAAGAAACAACAAAAACACGTAAATAAGAAATAAGGATTAACTCTCTAATTACTCTAATCAAACCAATCCAAAAGCCTCATTCTCCAAAAATGGCACAAAAATTTGATCACGCCCAAATTACACCTCCCAATTGAGGTATAAGCAGTCGTTGTTCAAATATAGAACCTAATGATAGTTAGGGTCGCTACCAATAAGAATATGGTCTAGACTTGGAGTAATTAAGTCAATTTGGATGAATTAATCAACTTACTTCCAATAAGAGGGGTTTTGAAATAAAAACAATTATTCAAATCTACACTAAGATTAATAGTCAAAGCACACAATACTAATTCAATGAGAGAAGTAACTAGGTATTGTGTTCCACATGAATTCCTAACGTTGTGTAACCTAATAATTATAAGCTTTTCTAGTGTGTAGTATGTAGAACTGGTAAGTTATGTTAACCTTATTCCTTGGACCGACAACTAGGGAAATTTCACCATGCAACTTGGGCCGTCTATGGGTGTCGCAATACTAACCCTTATCTCTGTCCCAATACAACCATCCCTTAGGTTGTTCAAGTTGATTAGGAAGGTGCACTTACATCGAATCCTATTATTTATCCCTTTTCACATTCATTATACCCTTGGGCCGGAGAGTAAGAATAAGCCAAATTATAACATTGGTCACCATTAAAAAGCATTCAAAACAAAGAGATAAATAATACATACATGCACACTTTCCAAGGATTACAAAGTATTTGGTTTTTACTTTGTTAGTTCTTCATGGATCCCAGAACCCTAATTGTGGATTTAGATATTCATGTTCATTGTAGATGAAGAAATCATGATTTAAGTTTGCATAATTGAATACTTATAACGAGGAATTGAAGAACAAGAAATCTGAAATCTCTATGTAAATAACAATATCGAACTCCAAAGATGAATACAAAAGAAATCAACTCAAAATCTCCAAGATCAAGCTAAAAGAAAGTAATAATATGAGTTGTACAGTTTTGTACGTCTAAAAATACCTAAAAACTCTATTTATAATAAATGAAAACCAAATCCTAACTTAATTAGGAAAACTGGATTCGGAGTCTTCCACGAGCCAAGTTGCAGGTTGTGATTCTATTTGTGGCTCGTGGAAGGGTCTCAGAGTTTGCATCCTAAACATCTGCCATCCAAGTATGAGAAACATTCCATGGATCATAGATTGACTTACGGACCATAGTTTCCTTCGTCCTGTTAACTTTCAGTAACTATTAAAATCTTTGGGCCTCCATTCACGAACTAATCTACAGGTCGTGAAATAAACCACTACCTATCTTGTGAACCGTAAATTCAACTTCAGCAAATCTGCCCATCAATAGTTCAGGACTACAAACCACCAAGTATGGTTCGTGGATCAAACCACAGACCGTAGATGGTCTCACACATCACTAATAAACTGCAACTTGTGCAAATCTTCACAAAATCTCCCAGGATCCTATAATTTTATAAAATCAACACAGAAACACATTAAATCTATTAAGATCACTTATAGAACACACAAAATTCTATTTTTAAAGCATTAAAAGTGTCATACTTTAGCAGTACATCCATTTACTATCCGTTCTTTTTTATGATGCCAAAAGGGGGAAAATGGTAATGCTTTCAGAACCAAACAAATTCACTGACTTGTTAGTGTTCGAGAACTGATATAGGGACCAAGTACTTGAGTGAATGGAAATATATGATATGCCAAAGAATACCAACTTGATGAAAGTCATTGCTAGAAAATGCTATGTGTTAGTCATTATCAAAAAAGGAAAAAGATATTATGATGTTTTGTTGATTTAATAAATAGTGGGAACAGGGAATAGATGAGGGACCTGGTCACATGTGTGTTGTGATCTTGAAAGCGACACCCAACAAATAGTAAACTTATTTGTTTGGTGTGCGTCAACCTGCTTTGCAGATATTGTCTAGCCAATAAAATTGCTCTAAATGGTGATGATGTTGGGTGTATATAGCCAACCTTTCTTGAAGAGAAATCTTGAGAGTTTTTACACACATTGTGTGAGTTATGTTGGTGAGGGACTTGAGTAGTACACTTAACAAAATCAGAGTTGTATTTTACTTTGTGTACTTCATTGTGCAGAAATGGTGCTTGCATCTTATGAATCGATTTCTAATCTTTAAAGGGATCTGATATTGTAAGCAAACTTTTTGCTCTTCATTACAAGAGTTAGCTATGGCGAGAATTAAAGTCTAAGTTGGCTAGAGTTAGTCAATTTAGTGGAAAACAGAGTAGCTACTTAGTTGGCTCGTACCTGTGGCAGAGTTAACATAATGAGAGAGAAGGGATCTAGAGTTAGGTTCCTTAGTATAACATATTTATCAGCATCAGGAATCCTAACAGGTCAAACAAGTAATTATATAGTCAAATGCATGTATATAGGTAGCATCAACGCTTAACTTACCTCAATCACAACTTATCTCGCCTTTATAATCTTTGTCAGAAGTATTCACAACCCACACAACATTGAAACATCAGCTAACATATTAGATATAGATATTACAGAGTAAAAATGATACTCCCATCCTCAATAACATATATACACATCTTACTCAAAACTTCCAACAATGAGCATGCTCCCAATAACATATATTTCATCTCAGTCTAGAGGTGAGACACACTCAGGATTAGCCCATGAAAGCTTTACCCTTCCTGAACACTTCCAAATGTTGCTCAATTGTCTAAACATGAATCACAACATAAATACGGTTGTTTTAACTATAATATCAAAAGAAATGAGGGAAAATATGTAAATTCTGACTAAAATGGAGAAAAATGGTGGTCATGCTCAACACACCAGACCAATCCCCATAAAATAATCTATACTTCACCCCGATTCTAAAGCTAGAAATTAAGCTCAAAATGAGGGTTAGAATAATTAGAAACATTCCAAAAACAAATGACATTTTTTATCAAAATATATATATATATGTATATATATATATATTGTAGCTTCCTCATCATATTTCTCATAAATATGAGAAAATCAACAGAATCTAAACATACCACGATGTAAAGCTTGAAAAGTAGAATTATTTAGACCCAAATTTCACTTAATTCTGCAAAACAACAGTGAAGATATCTTAGTTCAAAGTTTTTTACATTTTTCAATGATATATAAGTCAAAACAATACATTTTAACACGAACAGAATGCCAAATGTTATTTCTGACACTTGAACAATGTTCCTCTAAAATAAATACACAAGTTAGCCTTTTGAATCACTCAAATCGGATAAACAATGACCTCAAAAATGTGATGCAAAGTGAGAGGAATATATATATATATATAAATAATTCACCTGGAATGACATATATATGTATATAAGCACAAATTACCACTGCCACCTCACTACCATGTTGTATCATAAGATTGCGCCATGTGGATGCACCAAATTCTGGCACATCACCTTTTCTTTTAAACGACCTTCCAATCCTTTTTTGATGTTCCAAGATCGTCTAGACTCTAATTTTTTAAAACAAACTATGTAACTCTAATAATTATGATATTTTAGATCAAATGGCATAGGAGAAATTTCCACCAGAGGTCATTAGGATCTAATATGGATCCCACTTCCTTATATACAACTTTTAACGGAATGATTTTTGGGGGTCAAATCACATCTGAAAGTCTTTAGTATCAAATGAAGGGTCATCCTAGATAAAATTGGCATTCCGAAGCAGATCGCACCATCAAATTTTTTGTCTAGGTCACTTTTACCGAGGGTGTTGACTAAAGTTAACTATTAACCAGCTTTGTCGGCTAAATTTGCAAAACATGATATACTTGCATCAAACATGCTCCTAGCCTAATTTATCAATTTTGAAACTAATGGAACCGTCAAAATTTCACTCAGAGACCATTTTCTAGGTTTACCTGAAAATACATTTTACAGTTATAATCTTTCATTTAACTGAAAATATTGTATGACTCTTAAATGATTCATCCAACAACCACACCAATAGTAGCAACAAGTTAAAATGGGTCGAGGTTACTATGCATATACTCGAACTGATACGATAATTGCAGAGGCACAAAAATAACTCGTAGGGTCATTACAACATCCCTTACTAATAGAACTTTCATCCGCTAAAATAGGTTGGGGGTACTTCCTCAGCATATCTAACTTTGACTCAACTGTAAATCTTAATTGGCCCAATCTATCAAGGTTGTGCTCACTCTGTCAATCAACCCAAAATGCAGAGGGATCCTTACTATGAACTGACTGTAGGCAGTGAATATAATATTCATAAGTATGCTCAGCATCAACCAGCAGCTCTGGCTGCCCCAACTAATCAGAAATATAATAACCCTTCATTATGCAATTGGGAATTAGTGTAGCAATCTATAAGGGACCCTCAACAAAAAATCACTCATCCCATCAGCTCAATCAGCTAATATAAAATAGGAATTCAATAGGCTAGGCATACCATCCCTCAACATATTCCCTATATAAGGCTCTCACTCCGTTCCTTGTTTCCCTATACAAACAATTCCCAAAGATCAACCACAGATGGCTAACATGCTAACCAAAAACCATTATAGATAATAGCTAATATAATCATACTCATATGTAGGGGTTTTAACCCCTTTCCTATGCTAGTAAATATACAATCACAACAACAAGAGCAAACATAAGTGTGGTAAATAGTCAAAACACTATCCCAATATAATAGATTATTGGCATAACACCCATTGGTAGCCTTAACATGACAACATATATTTAGGAATGGAATAACTAATTAACATACTAATCACCCACACTTCCAACAATCGTTAGATCTTCACAAGTACGATATATACTCAATACACTAATCACCGATAGACTTCCCATATATTTCTCCATATACAGGTATGTATTACACTCTCAGTCATGGTCCTCAGCAACTATCATTATTCAGTTGCAAGAGATATACCACAAGTAAGAAAAACAAACCACTACAATAACACTCATCAACCCAAAAACCAAATACCCAGCCAACCTCCACAATTCAACCTGACACATATTGCCTCAACGGACTAAGATCCAACAATTTTAATATCTAATAGATCAATCACAATATTGTAGTACTCAACAAATAAAACCCTAACAAGTAGGGCCCTAAACAGGTCCACCATAATAAATGTGACTAGTACACATAAGTCACCAAACCCATAAAAACAATAAGGCATTAGTTAGCCCAAAAGATCTAATCAAAATGGATGATTGACTTCTATAGTAAAATCAACATCTCTCTTTAGCAATGATCTGGGAAATCAATAGAAAACATATCTAAGAACCCATAACTATCAGAATAGTCTCCGTAATAGGGCCTCAACTGTCACATCATAAGCATTGGCTAAGTATATCAAACAATTGGTCAGGACAATCTTTGAGCATAAATATAAAACATAACACTAGTTAGTGTACGACTAACATCCCTCTGCCTAATCATGGATACATATCAGGTAAAGTTAATGTAACAGTCCTGGTGTAATCATATATCATAACACGATTTGGAGCTAACAATCCATACCCAAGAGAATATCAAAATCAAGCCCATCTAACAATATCAAACCTGCCCGAATATTAGCACCTTGCATAGTCACCATACTTGAGCCCATACTAATGGAACCCCCCACTAATATCAATATATGAATCCCAAACGAAGGAGGCTAGAGACTTACACCCAAGCAAGAGGAAAAATAAATAGATACATGCAAAAAAGGGTAGAACTTGAATCAAATAAACATGAAGTCACTGGATGACACAAAATATTAATATCTATGGTATACTCATATAAAGCCTTGGCTTCTTCTCGAGCTATGTTTATGCAGGAATGGCCCTATCAGCCTTCATCTCTAGTGTTGCCTCTATGACCCAAATTCGGCCTTTGCAAGGATAAGTATACTACCCTACTCACTAGGCAATATATTGAACAATGATCTAGTGCCTCACAATCATAACAACCCCGAACTGAATCTAAGACACTTCCCTACGCTCCAGACAATCTTTGAGCCAATGGTTTGGTGCCTCACACTTACAATAACCCTGACTGACTCAAAAAATTATGTATGTGACTCTATGCACTGGGCACTCCCTGTACCCATGAGATAATGCTCCACAACTATAATACCCTGGGAATTCTCAAGATCTATTTTGTTAGCTGCAATGGCTAGTATCATCTTTCAGTATTACCCTGGAGCTCTGACTAGTTAAATAAAATAGCCCTACCTGTAACCTCAATGGTAGTTTGTCTCTCATTCCCTTGAATCCAAATTGACATTCACTGAAACCTCTCTCACGCTGCACCCGCTTGTTACTTCACGCTTGGGCCTCACGACTAAATTGCTAACTTGAACAAGCATACCCTACTAGGACATGTGTTGCAGAAACTACGCCTGGTTGAATGTCCCCAAGTACAACTATAAACTACCCAAAAGCTATTTGTACCTCAGGTATAACCACAAAAGTGACTACGGCATGTGAGATAACTAGAGCCTCAAGCTGTGGGGAAGTTGGGGCATCCTGTCACTGCTCCACGTGGTCTATGGGCTACTCTCTCTTGGGGATTGATGGCACATCTCTGCCTCTACTTAGAGTCTGACCTTTACACGATATATTTGTGAAAGGATGGAGGAATCAACTTCCTAGATTGACAAACAATTGGCAATACCACACGAACAGAGTCACAAACAAGGGGGAGATTCCTAAACATCCTGCGGCCTCCCAAAGATAAGTCATGGATGTGTCCGCACCAATCTGGAGGACTCTACTAGACAAATGCTCTATAGAAATGAGAATAGTGAACATAATGATCTAATACCATCTTGGCACGACTCGACCTTTTAGATCATGATGGCTCCTGTTATATCCCACCTACAGGCTAGGCAATCCGACCCATGGTACTTATCCTGCAACTACGCATAATGATATGTAATGACCTTGCTAGTTATTTTTTAGCTTATCTATAAAAATTACCAATTTTCCCATTAATAAGTTTCTTCGGATCTATTTTGAACTATTTGTGTTGTTGAAACTGAGATCTTGTGTTTTAAAAGTGAAAAATGTGAGTTTTGGCCTTTTTGGAATCTTATATTGTTGAAAAAATGAGTGTTTGTACCATTCAGAGTTTGGAATGTTGGAAAAACAACCCATCAATTCCATTAGCTCCAGAACATCGAATTTGGCCTAAGACAAGTAACAAAACTAAATTTGGAGTTAAAATAGAGATTTTGGACCAAAAGTTACATTTTAGTTAGTTTTGGAGCCTAAGTTTGACTTTGGTCAATATATGGAGTCCAAAAGTTCTAATCAAAATTTTGATAGTTTCATTGATTTTGAATTGTGAAACTAATGCTAGAAATGGTCTCATTATAATTTTGGGAATTTTTAAGGGCATTATAAGTATTTTGAGTTTCAACTAGTTTTACCAAGATTTATCAGGTACTAGGTCAAAGAGACCTTATAATCAAATTCAGATAATGTCATTGAGTTTCGATCATCATTTCTAGTAGGGATACATGTCTAGTTTGTGAGTTAGGTTCTAAATGGACCATGGGGGTCCATTCTGGGAATTTTGATAGAGCTGGTTTTTCTGATTTTTAGTACAGCCTCCTATTGTAATCCGCGTTCACGACATTGGGGACCGTATTCATAGAGGTCTATGTTATTTGATCTCTATATTTGTGGAGTACATAGTTGGTTCCTTTCGTATTCGTGGGCCCCATCTCTGCATTCATGGAGTTCTACACTTTCCTAATCTCAGCATTTGTGGATGTCTCTCCACGTTCACGAGGAGTCTTCGTGCCTGAATAGTTTTAAGTCATGAAAACATCATTCTACTCTAATTTTAAGAATTTCAAGATTTCATGGTCAATGTTTGACAAGTATTTTTGTGGGAAACTTTTTGGTAAGTATTTCTAACCTCAAATTAATTAATTCCCATTACTTTTCTCTTGATTTTATCCTTATTTTGAAGATTTTGAATGTTTGAAATTGGGTTTTCATATCATTGATTTGGAGACTTTCAATATTGATTTCTCCTTCAATTCGTGCTCAATTTCAGAGAGATTTTCACCCATAAACTCCTTTTCACATGTAGAATAATAATTTCTAGTTAAATTTCATATTCGTGAACCTTGAAATTTAGACATAATTTTGATCATTTTTTTCTTAAATCCTATTCATGCCAATATGGGTATTAAAATTCATCTTTTGATGTGTATCATCTATTCTTGATAGTGGTTGATTGATTTGAGCTCTTTTTTGAGGTGTTGATTGTCTGAAAGCTTAGTCCGAGTGCGATTTTGGGATTGAGGTAGGTTCGGCTAACTATTTTGAGACTGTATTTGATTTATTAGATATGTTTATGTGATAATTGTAAGATTTTGATTGTTTTATGAGTAATTGGATTGATATGATAGTATTTTGGCAAAAATGTGAAATTGGTTATACTTTAATTGGAGTAATTTGTGAATTTGTTGGCAAATTGAGATGTATCCTGGATATTTGAGATTCTTTTGGATGTTTGTGATACTATGAGGCTTGTGATATGATTTGGAAAACTTTAGCGTAATTGTTGGTATTTGAGATACATTTTGGGACTCATTTGCATATTTTGGGTCTTGCAAAGTTGGTATCCTTGGTATACTTGGTTATTGGTGATAGTGTGGTGATTTGAGACATGTTGATGGCTTGTTGTACCAGTTGTGATATTTGGCATTACCTTTCTGACTCTATGGTTGTTATTTATCAATTATCTTATTATATTACTGTCGTTTATATTATTTTGTGGCATTGACATGCATTCACTATGACCTCTATATGGAAGTGACAAGGATTGAGATATTATACCTTCTTTGGTAAAACCTCTTGATTATGCAGAGGTGGAAAGGGTGAGATTGTATAACTTTTTACAACCTCGTGACAATGAGAAGGTGGCAAGGTTGAGAGATTTTTTTATGGTCTGTGAAGCCCCCATGGGTTCTACCTAGTACATTTAGCTCGTAGATGCATACATCGATTGTGTGACAGTTATGATTCCATCCCATGCATTGTATTCATACATTTTATTTACACTACTTTATTTATTATTCTTGTTATCTTTATTTGTTCTTATATATATATATATATATTGATGTACTGTATACTAACCTCAACGTTGTAGGTGTAAGGGTTCTTAGTTATTACATGCTTATTTTATTTCTCCTATCTAGTCGATTAAACCTACAAGGTACATTTTGGTGCACTCACCCCTACTATGTTTCCTCTTGAGAGATCGAGCACAGAGACTCCTTCGTGGTAGTTGATCCATTTGAGTGTAGTTTTGTCATCTTTCTGAGATCACAGTGGTGAGGCTCAGACTTCGAGTCATCGTTGTACTATTTAGACTTATTTATTCGCTTTCATATCAGACTTTGAAGTTTCTTTTATCCGAAAGTTTGTATTTACTCGTTATACTATGTAGAAGATCTTGTACTCATGACTCTAGGTTTTGGGATTTTGATTTGAAGTGTTGTGGTTTTTTTATCTTTGTTTACTTTCTTTTAGTTGCGATCCAATTTTGGGTCATGACAAGTTTAGTATCAGAGCTCTAGTTTCGTTGGGCCATGAGTCAAGAGTGGGGTGTCTAGTAGAGTCTCACAGATCAGTATGTACATGTCCATACCCATCTTCTAGAGGCTACGAGATACTTGATAGGAAAAGATTTTAGTTTTGTTTCTATTTGTGCATTTCTTCATATCAATTGCTTTGAATTCATGTAATCTACTCCTTTTGTACAGATGTCAATGACTAGAGCCCAACGGTCGGTAGGCGATCTTGAGCCAGCTGATGTGGTCCCTACCAATGGTTGAGGCAGGGCTTGTGGTAGGGCAAGAGGTCGTGGAGTGCTAGAGGGAAAGCTTCACCCAAGGGACATGCTAGAGCAGTTTCACTGGAGCTTTAGTATGTGTCTAAGGGAGCCACATACCCTATTCCACCACCATAATCCCCAAATTCTATGCCTTCAATTCAGTAGCTACTTCTATGGGTATTGGTAAGACTTGAGGAAGCTTCTTCGACCCCAGTTATTCTCGATGCACCAGCTCTTATAGTGTTGGTTGGTCTTTCAATAGATCTAGTTGATCCACCTATTATACATATTGGTCCTTCATCAGCTCTACTAGATCCTCCCATGAATTATGTTATTTCACCTAGTCTTCTCAGTCAAGTACTAGTTCATAGCTCTCAGGTTTGTCTACTATACCATCTATTGCACCACCCAAGTTTATGCTGCCACCATTTTCTTCCAGCATTGCTATGTCAACTGCCGAGCAGAAGTGTTTTGAGAGGTTTGTCAGGTTAGCCCCTCCCATGTTTTATGGTATGCCTAGTGATAGGGTCAGTGATTTTCTATCGGAGTTCCAGGATTAGTTGTGCAATTTGGCTATTCCATAGACTCACAGAGTTTCTTATACCCTCCTATTAGTTCACTGGCTTGACCAAGGAATGGTGGAGATCAATTTTGGCTCGCAGACCTATTGGTTCTCCAGCTTTGACTTGGGATTAATCTACTGAGGTGTTCTTAAAAATATTTGTGCCCTATAGACTCCAGGATAGCAGGTAAGATGAGTTTCATCAACTTTAACAAGGTTTGACATCGGTATTTGACTATGAGGTAAGATTTCATGAGCTATCCAAGTATGTCTTGTCTAGCATCCCCACAGAGTTTGAGAGGATCTTGCATTTCTCCAAGGTATTAGCAGGGTATCTTTAAGAGGCTACAACTTCATTGGTCCTAGTATGCGGAATCTTTTAGAGTGTCGTGCACCATGCCTGTATGATTAAAAATATTAGATATGACCATTAGGGTGGCAGAAAGAGATTCTGCTAGCATGACTAGTTCAGTGGGCACTAACTCGAGATAGAGATTTTCACAGACAGGGTGACCAGGGTAGGGTTGTTCATATAACTATTCCTAGCGCTAACACTATTGACGGATGTAGGCCTATTCAGATAGGCTATGATAGCTCTTCGGGCATAGCTAGATGTGGAGGTTATTCAAGGCAGTCATCTCAGGGATGGGATCCCAGATCTTGTTATATTTGTGATGTGATTGGGCACATGGCCAGGTATTTTCCTCATTGTGCACCTCCCACCTATCATTCGGGACCCAACCAACCTATCTAGCTCTCTAGTACCAGTAACCAGGTATACTTCTTAGGGAATGAGGGATGGTACTAGCTGGGGTAGAGGCACAATAAGAGGTGGAGCACGTAGAGGCCCATAGTCCAGCGGGGGACGCAAAGTATGCTATGCAATTCCAAATCAGGCGGAGGTAGAGACCTCTGATACTGTTATTATAGGTATGGTTCTGGTGTGCCATCGGTCTTCTTTAGTTTTATTTGATCAAGGCTCTACTTATTAATATGGATCAACTTATTTTTCCATGGATATTGGTATTATATGTGATCCCCTTACTGAGTCTATTTGTGCTTGCACCTCAGTAGGTAAGTCTCTAGTGATGAATCAGGTGTATCAGAGTTGTATTCTTACTTTCTTGGGGAGAGATAAGTTGGAAATTCGATATGGTTGACTTTAATGAGATATTGGATATGGATTGGTTGTCTCTTTATATGCTTGTCACGACCCGAATAGGGGCCTAGATGTGACATGGCGAAGGAGAACCTGAAAGTCCTCGATCAAGTCATCATAGCATCATTACACTCATCATCGGTTCGGAAGCGCGGAAAATAAACACATAACACATAAATTCTAGGGAATT
>JBCEWC010017448.1:0-12491 GCA_038996855.1 Solanum aculeatissimum
TTTGCATGCATGATCATGGTTTCTCAAGAAGGTTTTGATGTGGGCTAAGTCCCAAACATGTTTATAACTATGATTTTGATCAAGTATGGGTTATGACAAGAATGTGATCGCCTAATGTCTATGATACGGCTCTTTGAGCAACATGGGTATTTACACCAATATGATATGACAAGTTATGACAAGTATGAAGCTACTCTTATGCATAAAGTTTGACATGAAACTATGTTTGGCTTTTTAGCCTAATGAAGAATAATTATGAAATGTGTTTGACTCTTGTTAAGTATGCATAAGAGTAATGAAAATGATTTTGGCTTTTAAGCCCAAGTATGCATGATTTGATGTTCAAGTGTTAAGTTTTCATTTTAAGAGCATGTATATGTATAAGTATTCTTGTGGGATGATGACTTAGTACCGAGAAGGGTTGGAGTAGTAAGTGGGCTATCTCCAAGGGTCCCACTCCTTTCCCAAAACTATGTGCCACCATAGGTTGCTACCAAAATGGTAGGCCTATAAGGTATGCTTTGATATGATATGATAAGATATGCTATGTTATGTAAATCCTTCTGAAATGGTCGGGTCGTAAGGAAGGTGGCCATTACACCAAAATGGGAGGCCCGTAAGGTGTGGTGTAGATTACCCTTGGCAAGTAATCTTCTCCGATCCGATGAGAGGCCTCATCGAGCAAGTTCATGTTGCAGCTCGCATGAGTTTGGATGTCGGTTATAGTTCCATACCCTCTATACTATAAGCATTATGACATTTCATGCATCATGATCATCATGGCATATTGATATATTGTTCTTTCTTATATTCTCTTCTATGTATGTGCCCTTGTCATGTAGGTTGTTATATGTTCATGTGCACACGCATATGCATGCTTGCATACTTAGTGCTTTATTGTGCTAACTCATACTCTTTTCTACGTGTTCTAACCATGTAGGGACCGGCGACGACCTCTATCTACCATTGAACGATGAGTGATCTCCTTGAAGCTAATTGTTTGTAGTGAGTCCTTTGTCCAAGGGCAATATCTACTTTCCTCTTTCTTGTATTGTTTTTTTTATTTTCTTTTTTTATGACTTAAGGGTGAGCCCAGATTATGTCGAGGCCCTGCTCTATCCTTTGTAGAGGCTATATTGGACATGTTAGACTCTTGCACGTTGTATTATGCTTTATTGGGATGTTATGACTATTGGGTTATGTTATGAAAATGATGTTCCAATTATGCTTATGATTATGTTTATGGGCTTGTGAATATTGGGAATGTGTTTATGTGGAAAGTCCCCTACCCGGCATGCCCCCACAGTTGAGTCCTACTTATCCACCCCTTAGAAATACTTGTTATGTACCATGTGATTCATGCTCATCCCATTCTCGGCAACATCCCCATAGCTTGAGTCCAAAGCCCCATTTCTCCTAGAATTATGTATTATGTGTTTATCTTCCCGCGCTTTCGAACCGATGATGTGTGTGATGATGCTATGATGGCTTGATCGAGGAATTTTGGGTCCACTTTCGCCATGTCACATCTAGGCCCCACTTTCGGGTCATGACATGTGTCCTAGGTATGTGGGGTCTTTATGAGAAAGTGAAGAAAGTTGGGAAGGTAGCTTATGAATTGAACTTGCCTATGGAATTAACTATGGTTCATCCGGTGTTCCATGTTTCTATGCTACAAAAATGCATGGATGATCCTAATTCTATTGTCCCATTGAAGAATGTAACTATTGAAAAAAATTTGACTTATAAAGAAGTATCGATTGAGATTTTGAAACGACAAGTGAAGAAATTGAGGAACAAAAAGGTTGAATCCATCAAGGTGTTATGGAAAAACCCAAAAAGTAAAGGTGCTACTTGGGAGGCTGAGGTGGATATGATGAAATGATACCCTTATCTCTTTTCTTCTACTCAAGCTTAAGGTATTTAATGTGATCTATTCCTTCGAAATTCTCACGAATGCCTAACTCTTGCTAAGTTGCATGCATGCATGATCATGAAATTATTAATGAATGATATTTGATGCATAAATTAGATGATTTTATGAAAATGATGATTAAGTTGCATTTTCGCATATACGTTATAATGATGACCATGTTTCTACTCTATTCAAGTATAACCTGCCTCATTCGAGGATGAATAATCCCAAGGGGGAGATGTTGTAACACTCCTCATGTTTATAAGTTTGGAAAAAAGTGAAGGCAGAAAATTCACTGAAAGTTTGACTTTACGAGCCCATCTACGACCCGTAAAATAATCCACGGGTCGTAGGTGACCTCGTGGTAATTGCTAAGGAAACGTGAAAAATTGAAAATATTTTGGAACTTGACTTATAAGGTAACAAACGAGTCGTAGAATCTTCTACGACCCATAGGTGGGTATCTTGGAAAGAGGCCTGAAGGAACAAAAATTTATCTAAGTAAGGAAGCATGTTACAGAGGATCTTACCACCCGTATGTGTTTTTACGAGCCATCTATGTATTTGTGGATTGGAAGCAGCAATTCCAATAGCTTAAATTTTGTGGCATCCTAGTCTACGAGATGTTTTACGAGTTGTAAGTCATTCCACGACCTATAAGAGGGTCTCGTGGACGACTTCGATAATTTTTAATAAAGAGTGTTTTTGACTTTTCCAATCCTTTGAAGACCTAAACTACGTCATTTTGGATCCCCTAACATACCTAGTACCTATAAGAATTATTCCTAATTCATTCAAAGACTTTAATTCTCAAATTTCTCTCAAGGGTTTCCAATACTTCTCTCTCTAAGCCAAGGGTTCCATTGAAGCTAAAGCTTGAAGGTTGACTAAGGATTTTTCAGATTTCTCACCTAAATTTTTAATAATTTCACTTGAGGTATGTAGAGTTTCATTCATGGATTAGTTTCATCCATGAAACCCAATCCAAAATCTTCTTTTTATCAAATTTTTATGGTGATTTCTTATGGGCTTTTAAGCTTTGATTCCTAATGCATGGATTATGATTTCTACATGATGATTAAGACCACTTATGCATGAATTATGATGAATTTTATGATGTGTATGATTTTCAAGAAAAAATATATGATTTCAAAGTATGCATGATTAGGACTTAAGGATTTGATGTGGGTTCCTTTACTAATGATTCCAATTGTTTTTAATGTATGTTTTACTTTATGAATTCTATCCAGTTGTATGATTTGACTCAATTGTTCATGAGCTCGCACTTAGCTCTAGTATCTTATGATAAAGCTATGAAGTTTCATTATGATGATTTCAAGTATGTAAAAGCATGTTTTACGACAATGATGATGTTATGACAATGACAATGATGATGCTATGACGAAGAGGATGATGAAAATCCTAAATATTTATAATGAAGTTAAGGTGAGTAATGTCTATCCACACTATGATGAAAGCAAAGTAAATAGACTATTCTTATGATATGATGTTTTCATGAAAGCTATGATGACTATTTACGAATTTTGAAAGCATGATCTTAATGAAGTATGAACTACTTTGAAAGTAATATATGTATGCATGATATAAAGTATTCTGTGGGATATGACTTAGCTCTGAGAGAGCTTTGATAGATACCATAGTTCCATAATTATGTGCCACCATAGGAATGATATTCATGTTTTATGCCTTAAAGGTGTGTCAATGGATCCATATAGCTTTTAATGGACACTCACTATGCTAGGATAGAGCCTAAAGGGTGGGGTCAAATGATGATTCTCATCGCGCTAGGATAGAGCCTATAGGGCGAGAATAGAGCTTACCTTAGCAAAGTAGACTCTTCTTAACTCAATGAGAGTGAACATCAGGATTCCATGTAATAGTTTGCATGGTCTTATGAATGTCGATTATGGTCATATTCTCACATATGTATGTAATGATGATAAATGAATTATTTTTTATGCTTCTTCATATGATTTTAAACTTGCATGCTTATGCATATTGTACCTTTTCTATTGATGATGATTATGCATATTGATATTATTGGGGTGTCCTTTATTTCATGGCATACCTACATACTTAGTGCATTCTATGTACTAACACATGCTTCTTTATGTACATGACCCAATCATGTAGGAACGGACGATGAGGAGACCATTTCATTTTGTGGCTAGTTTTCGGATATTGGGCTTGAAGACTTCTTGGTGAGTTCCCATGCTTCGGGAACAAGCCTTATGATATTTTTTTATGTTGAGACTTTATCTTTTATTATTGATGTACATCTTGTGGGTGATCTAGTCAGCTATATGCTAGTCCCCACCAAGATCTATGATGTAGAAGCATGTTTTGGACTATGGATGGATGTATATTCCCTATGGAAACTATCACAGCTTACTTCTATATACTTTTGCTTGCTTATTCTCTTATGTATGCTTGTTTTACCTTATGAATGCTTATGATATGAACATGAGGCTTGGATGGGATGCCTTCGGGTGTCACGGCTAGGCCCTAGGTTTGGATCGTGACAATATACCATATCATTCTTAATTAATTATTCACCCTCTTTGTCTTTCCACAAAGGTATGAGTTAATTTAGCCATTTTGAAAAGTTGAGGTATTACAACAAAACCATCCAATGTAGGTGCAATGTATGTCCAAAACAGAATGTTAAAATGATCATAACTTTTGACTCAAACCTCAGATTGACGAGAGGTTGGTGATATTAGAAAGAAGACTCAAATATCTATAATACTGATAGGTAATGGGACACACAACTCTTCATATTCTAAGGGATATGCTTATATGAAGTTTATCCAAGAAGTCTTATAATGAAATTCAATCGATAAATAAGCTTTCAACTCAATTTTGTGCATAAGGATTCTTATGATCTTAATTCCTCTCCAAGATACGTTTCATACTTTAGAAATAATCTTAACACATATTCACAATCAGAAATCACCCGATATGAGCCTATATGCATATGCAAAATAGTTTGGACCTTGGATTAAAAATGTTTAGGGTGTTACGATACTATTCTACATGTATTTACGTCCCTTTTACTAGAGTACTACATATTTTTATTGATGTAGACTGAAGTATTAAAGATGATCGAACAATGTGTAAAATTTTATGTTTCAGTTATTGGTGAGCTCAATTTGTTCTAGGAGTACTATGAGCCAATTTTAGTTTATAGATCATACTACGGGCTTGGTATTCAATTATATCAGAGGTTTTATAATTGGTCAGTTTAGTATGCTCTTATAATATATTTTTTTAGTCTTCACCTTTGTATCACTTTATGAACATAAAATTATGATTTATGAAAAGTACTTTTTATTCAAATCTTATTGAATTATGTTTAACATGTCTCTAAAATGCTTTAATTCATGTATTCACTAATGTCTAGATGTATGTGTGAGACCTCATGTTTTTCGCATATTAAATGTAGCATGGCATGAGTATATGAGGTGTATATGACTTGATGTATCACGTTGGGAGAATAAGGTTGCAAAGGGATGGTAATATCAAAGAATTAGACTAAATTTATAGGTCAAGGATGTCGTTAAACAAGTTTGAGTTAAAGAAATGCCTCGTGTAATACTCTATCTGTTTGAATATTGGAATTAACTTATACTTTTGAAATAAGACTAAGTCTTTTTAACATATTAGTAAGGATGTTTTATGAGTTATTTTAATTATAAAAAGTTCACATGCTAAGTGTGAAAATCAAGAAAATTGAAAAATAAAAGTCGACAAAAGTTATTGTAAAGGTTGTTAAGAAATTCTCTAAGATTTTGCATCAAATGTCTCATAACTTTTCTCCTAATAAATAAAGATGTAGACTATCCATGACCTATAAAATCAAAGGTCTATGAATTTATTTCCAACACTCTATATGGTTCATCCAGTTTAGAATAAAGAGATATTCATATATTCATAAGACTGCGCAAACAGTCCATAACCTCTATGTCGATTTAGTTTTGTGTATGTTGTTTTGGCTTCATTTTTCAGCAGAAAAATCAATCAAATTTCACCAAAAATCAGAAACTAATTTTCTAAAATTTCCATGAATACTAATTCTTTCAACTTGATAGTTTGATGGAAGTTTCTCTAGATAATGAGCTCGTCATTTTGATATAGATAGCCCCATTAATTTTGTGGTGTATCTTCATGGGTGTTGTGGCAGCAAGATTGCAGGTGCTTCTTAAGTATTTGGCAGTATCTATGGATATATATTAGCAAGGTAAGTATCTCGTACAATTATCAACTCATTGAATTGAGATTCTAAGTTAAGAAAAAATGTAGTTGCCAATGACTTGTAATAATTTCTTGTTGATTTTGACCTCAACTTGTTACTTCAAAAAGGCATATTGTTTAGCTTGGTATTTCAAAAGTTTTGGTCAAGGAAATCAGTTTCCTATGGCCATCTTTCGTAATCTTATATTATAGTATCGTTTTTATAGATTTTTAAGCTACAAAATATTATTTTGGTTATTGTTTCTCCGGGAAGCCCCTTTGACTTATAGTGTTTGGTTATTATTATTGTATATTAATGGTGTTAAGGTGTTTGAGGGATTGGATATTTATTTGGTTCTTATGATTCATGTAAGAAGATTGTTTGATCAAATAATGTGAAGTACACCTAGAAATGGTCCTTCAAGAGCTCATCGTTTCTTTGAAATGTGATGAGAATATTATTGTTCGATTTAACTACCATTTGTTATTATTATTGGCCTCATTTTATGATTAGGAGTTTGTTGGTTGCGAGCATAACATTAACACCTTATTAATTGTCTATGGCTCATCCCACAGCCTTGTTCATTCAATCAATTATTACATTATAATAGGTTGATCGAGTTTCATACAAACATCTTTGAGGATTCGGTTGAAAGATATGTCAAGGCTAGATGTTGTCTTTCCTTTGGGCTCGAATTTCAAAAAATTCCTAAATTATAAAATGTAATATTGTACTATTCTATTACTAGAAAGATCTTTTGTGAAAAGCATTGGGAGTACAACTTAAGCATTTTTGTGTTTTTATTATGCTGATATTCCACTTGTTCAGGTATATTAATTGGGTATTTAACATCTATATGTTATTTTAGCAATTCCCTTGACTACAGGTCCATCTTTATAAATTTTTATTCATCATTAGGTGGTGTGACTCAAAAAAAATATTATGAAAGACATTTTAGTTTTTGAGATCAGTACTTCTTCCTTGTTAAAGGGTATCGTAAAAATTTTAAAGTAACAAGTCGATTTAAAGAATCTCAAATATAATTTTTATGTTTAAACTATTAAAACACTTGACTTTTTTTTAAATGTTTTCTTTTACTAACTATCAAAGAACCAGGTATAAGCACGTACGGAACCACATAAGATCTATGAACACCCTAAAGTTTAAATTACCTTTTTAAAGTTAAATATTCTAGTTCATTCTACAAGCATATGAGGTTCTACGAGACTTTTGTATTTGATATGAAAATAAATATGACATTATGATAATAAGAGTACCAATGAGCCAAGATTGCTATTTTTTTGTTTTGGCCTATTATGTTCATTCAAAGTTTATTTCATACATGGCATGTTACGTATGGGCTCCAAACTATAATCGAAAGGAAAGGGGTCTATTTTCCTAGAAGACTATATATTGTATGGATGACAAGTTGATAAATATGATGTTATTTAATTACATGAAGAGACCACTATTGCTAGCATTTGGTTGGACATGTCATATATTTACCTATATATATGTATGTCATATATTTACCTATATATATGTATGTGTGTGTGTGTATGTATGTATTCACGACATGTGATTATGCTAGCTTGTCATGCATATTTAATTTATAAAAGGTCGGATGTCAGCCATGGAGGCTATTAGACTTTCTATTTCGGGTAGTATCTCTATTATGCTTTTGGTGTTGCTATTTATGATTCTATTTTCTGCCTTACATACTAGTACATTTTGTTCGTACTAACGTCATGTAACCTAGGGATGCTGCATTTTTTTCATGCGTGCAGGTAGAGGTATGAATTCTGATTGACCCTTTTGTTAGAATTTGGGGTTCAGTTGTGAATTGGTAAGTTCTACCTCTTCTTGGAGCTTTCATAGGATGTTTACTTTTGTTATAAAGTTTGGGTATAGTCGGGGCCTTGTCTCGACCAATCCTTATGATACTATTAGAGGCTATTTTGGACATAATACTATAAATTTCTTTTTGTAGCTTTCAGTCTCTAGCCCATAGGTTGGGTGTCATGACCCAAGCCTAGTCCTAAGCGTAACATAATGAATGGGGAACCCGAAGGTATCCCAAAAAATCCTCTTAAGCATACATGAGACATCCTTAGTTGCACAAGCAAAATTAATATAAACCAACACATGATTCTAGGGAAAACAGAGCTTTGGACTCAAACTATGGGGATATCATAGGAAAGAGAATTAACATGGATCACATAATAAATAAAGTCTATAGGGAGAGTAAGTATGACTTACGTTATGGGGGCAATTAGGGACCAAGTCTTTCATCTCCAACAACAACATACAACAAACATAAGAAGGGAATAAAGAATATTGCAAGAGTCGATCTCATAGAATACAAATTCAAATATCCAACAACACCTCTAAAGAGAATGGAACGGGGTCTAAGACATCTCCTGGGCTCATCCTCAAAAGATAAGTGTTCATCAATAGACAAGTCTTACTAAAACATGAAAGTAAAATGACTATTATTCCCGAAGTGGAGGACTCACCAATAGAGGTCTTCAACTGAATTGTCTAGCCACATGGAGGAGAAGAAGGATAGGAGCTCTGGTCCCTACATGGTTAGATCATGTAGGCAAAAAGTATGCTTTAGTACTTGGAATGAACTAAGTATGTGGGGTGCAATGCAACGAAGAACATAAGCCATAATTAAACAATATGCATAATCGTAATCAATGAGTATAAGCTCAATATACCATGAATGCTCAATGTTTTAGTCAAAGTATGCATGATGAATCATCAAATCATATATAATATCATACATAGATGGGAAGGTACCATAACCGACATATAAGACCAAGCGAGCAACTACTTGGAATCTCAATGTTCACTCCACACCGGACTAGGAGAGTGGTCTGCTTTGCCAAGGTAAATCAAACATTCACCTTACGGAAACTCTCCTATTTCAGAGAATGCTTTACAAACACCTTATGGGAACAATATCCTTTTTGGCTACCTTACGGAAACTCCCCCTTTTCGGTAAGTCATAAGATAAGAGCCTTACGGGAACACCACCTTTTCGAATAATAAAAAGTAGAAACCTTATGGGATCACCACCCTTTTTGGATATTAAGTGGCATGCACATTACGGGAACTTCTCCTTTTCGGTTAGTCATGCCACAAGCAATTCACAACCTATGATGGCAACATAGTTAAGGGACAATGGCTACCTACCAAGGTCCGCTCGGTGCTAGGTCACAATCCCCAAAGAATATTCAAATCATACTTATAATCATAATATTCAAGACATCATAATATCAAAATATTTTCATAGATTAGCTCTTCAAAACTAAAGTTTCATAATATCAAAATAGGGATTCATCAATTTCATAGCTTTCACAATATTTTCATATCTTATATCTTGCATAATAGCCCTTTCAAAATTCATATCATTCATATTTTGCATAATTTGCCATAAGGCCCTCAACTTCATAAAAATGTGACATACATCTTTAATCAAATCATGGTGAGTATATGTGCATAAGTTTAAAACCATGTAATTCATGAGTAAATGACATGAGAGGAGTAAAATGGAATAAGTTGAACATTATTCAAAATTGCCCACCAAAAGTATAATAAGACTTGGCTAGGGTATCATCAAACTCTCATAAAAATTCATAAATTTCACATAGCTTTTCAATGCATAATCATGTACAAAGGTAAAACATCATAAATCTCTTCATAATATTATCATATAAAAGAGTTCATAAAAACATCCATAAGTATCCATAACTTGAAAATAGATGAGGGAGAGGAATGGTTGAACTTGTGGAGAAAAGATTTCCACAATCAAAACTCACATACCTTGGTGATTTAATGGAGAAACATCTGACTTGGAAGTGAAATATCTGAAACCCTAGCTTGGCCTCTTCGCTTGGAAGTTTGAAAGACTTGAGAGTGTTTGGGAACTTAAAATATTTTGAATGAGTGGGAATGGGGTAGATTAGGGTTGTATAGGACTGGAAAAGGGGTCATTTGGAGGTTAAAATGGCGTGGTATATGCATACAATATTAGGAAAAGTCGAATTTTCCCCTTATAAAATACTGTCGGATGGGACCATGGGACCTCGATTATGGGTCGTGGTTCATCATATGGGTCATAGGAATGAATTTTTGTCTGGTAACATTTTGAATCCTCAGAAATTACCTCTGATTCTCCACCTACAATTGGACTTACGACTCGTAAGTCAATCTACGGGTTGACGGATAATTTGATACTCAACTTCAGAAATCAACCTTTTCACCAAGTTTTGCCATCATTCCACGAGTCCAAGATACGGCCTGTGTGTGCACTTACAACCCCTAGGTCCTCCTGTAAAACCCACTAATACTTGGAAAATTTCTAGATTTTATTTCTTAGGTCTTTTACACCTTCCAACATGTGGGACCTTACGTTGGACATGTATGTATGTATGTATGTATGTTGTATGTTGTATGTATATATGTATGTCTTCAGTTGCGACCTCGTCGTCCAGCTAGAGCTTTATTATTTTTGACTTGTCTAAGTTCGTCTATATGACTTGTTATTCATGTTATGATTTTAGTGGTCCAAGCTTAATATTTTAATTGTTATGTTGCCCATTCTTCTGGGTCTGCAGTTGAGTCAGTTAGTATGTTTATGTGGCTAACTTGGTCGAACAAGGTGTCGAGTGCCAATCTCGCCTCCCCTAATTTGGAGTGTGACAATATGCTTTATGTTCATGCTATATTATGGATTTGCTTGGACTAAAAATAACATCAAATGTCGATCACGTTCAAAATATAGACTCAGGACGTGACCATTTTTCTCTTTTTCTTATTGAGAATTTTAAATTGAAATTACAATTTGAGAATATTTCTTTAACATTTGAAAAAAATAAATGCAATATCAAGATCATGACTTGATATGTATTTCTCTCTTTTGTTACATTGCATATTGAAATATTTATCAAATAGTAATAATAATTATTCAAACACCTATTTAATATTTTTATCATAATCGCGTAAAGCATGGACAAGCACATTAATTCTCTAAAAGCTAATACAACTACTCATATAGTGCTTCATTTAAGTCTCTCTTAGCCACATATTAGATGATGATTGTAAATATATAAATTAACTATAGGAAAAATCATAGAAATCAGTCTATTTTGTGTAGACATAAAATCTATAATAGAATTGAAAAATAACTGGACTAATTAGAGGACAAAGGGTACATGAGTGGGTGATGGGTGAAGTGTATTAACATAAAACACCATTTTTATAAAAATTATTTTTCTATTTAAACTAGAGAATCATATTAAAATTGAGATAAATATTTAAAAGTACAATTGACTTAAGTACATTGCCAAAATGGGTCAAGGTTTTTAAATTTTATCAAACTTAGCTATTAACCTAGTGATATCTCTCTTTTCTTTACATCCTAAACATACACATCTCTCTTTTCTCTCACATTCTATTCTTTGTCCATCTTTGATATTCTCATACGTCAATTTGAATTTTTTCTCTCTGTCCTTGTAATCTTGAACTAGCCCTTTGGTTGGTAATGGTACAGATCATAAGGTGAAAGCTATTTTGTTAGCTAGAGGGTGTTTTTCCAATGAGGGTGACCATTCCAGCGACAATGGTGACTATAGTTAATGATTTATTTGGTTTGGTTGTTTGGGGTGAAATGAATGATCTCATATGTATATATAGTTGAGTGGTTGGTAATAAGCTCTAGTTCTGAAGAAATTTACATATCAACTCATTACTTTATCTCTGTTATTGGAGTTTCTATAGAATATAGATTACTATTGATATTTTGTTGATGCTTCAAAATTTGAAAATTGATTTTTTGCAAATAAGCTCCATCTTGAGTGGGTATTATTGGAGAAGATCAACCATATATTGAGAAGCCTAGATATAAAAGATTGAGTGATTTGTACAGTTTTTGGGATGCATGAATTTGATGCTTAAATTCAAGGAAGAACATGAAATCCATTTTATATACAATAGTGTATAACATTATATATTATTGTATATGAATGTATAAATATCTTTTATAATTTTGTATAATATTATATATTGATGTATATCAAGTTTCTAAACATTTTTATAAACAATAAAATATGAAAACATTGTATATAATTGTATAGCGGATGTATAATCTTGTATAATGAATTGTGCTTTGGGCTTAAGAATTTTAATGTAACTTTTGGATTATATATTTTTGTAATATAAATTAGATGATTTTATATTGGAAATTTTACCAAAATACACAACATATCTTACGGTAATTTCAAATATTTCCTACCAAATTAAAAAATTACCAAA